>NDXB01001458.1:153243-173934 GCA_002631895.1 Agapornis roseicollis
AAAAAAAAAAAAAACAAAAAAAAAAAAAAAAACCACAAAAAGAACCACCAAAAAAAACCAACCAAAACCCAGCCCTGAATCGAAGAACAAAAATAAAGTCAGAAACGCAGCCCCAATGCATCGACTGTCTGCGCTTAAGAGATTTACAGGAGTAATTTAAATGATTCACCTGCTGCCAGTTTTCCTCCAAGGATGGCAAAGCTGAGAAGTAGCCGGTGTCGTGGACAAGCTGGAGTTCCTGGAATATACTATAACTAGCCAAGACATCCATGCTGCTGCTTGAGCAAGACCCTCTCTTTCTGCTTTTGTGTGTGTTTGTTTGCTGGGGTGGGGGGGTTGGTTTTGATCATAAAAAAAAAAAAAAAGGAGAAGGAAAATCAACCAATGATAGATCCAGCGTCCCTTTGGCTTTGTTTTGTTTCAGTCACACTTTAAAAAAGAGAGAGAGGAGAGAATCAGCGCGGAGGGACGGCGAGGGCCGGGGGCCGGGCCGAGGACGACGAGCGGCGCCGGCGCGCACCGAGCACCCCGCGGCCGCCGCACCGGGGCACGTCCCCGCCGCCGCGCACCGCGGCCATGCGCGATGGCGACCGCCCTCCCTGCCCCCTCCCCTCTTTATTTTCGGGAGATCACGTTCCCCCCTCCCCGTTCTCCTCTCACCCTCCCTCAGCAAACCCGGCCCGGCCCCCCCACCACTGCCGCCGCTGCCGCTGCCGCTGCCTTACGGCCGCCTCACGGCCGCCCCGCCCCCCACCTCGCGTCGCGCAGCCGCGCGGCCCACTCAGGCAGCGCGTGACCATGTAGGGTAAACGGCGGGGCGGGAGGGGCGGGCCCGCGGCGCTCCTAAAGTCGCTCTCTACCAATGGCGTCCCCGTTCAGGGAGCTGGGGGCGGTGCCGGAGCTCGCCGGTGGCTGTGCTGATTGGTCGGCAGAGCGGCTCCCGCCTCCTCCCCCGCGGGCCGCGAGGCGGTGCGCGGAGAGCTATTTTTAGGGCGCTATATAAGGGGGCGGCGGTGCACGCGACAGCGGTAGAGTGCGGTCCGCTGAGGGGCGGCGCGGAGGCTGAGTGCTCCGGACCGGCCGCGACTGGCGGCTACGACGGGAAACCGGTGCTAAACCGCGGCTCTTAGGAGCCGGTGAGAGCCGGCACAGGTGCTTGGTGCCTTCCGAGCAGCGTGCAGTGTGTGCGGCCGTGTACTTGCCTGCAGGCACTAGCGCTCGAGTGCACGGGTGGCCAGACCTGGGAAGGATTTGGGGCTTTTCTTAGTCACGACTGTGTGGAAAAAAGATACGTATGTGATAGGGGTGGGAGAGGGAAGCAGATTGGGAATGTACCCTGTGCAAGAGCTCTCAGTGTAAGGAGCACGTGGTCGGTGCTTCAATGTGGAGACAACAGTAGCACAACTTGTAAGGTGAAGCCAGTGGTGTTAGTGCAGCCAGGCTATCTCCAGAAATGCTTGCGTGCTTATTAAGGCATCTATTACGGCATTTAACCGGGCTTAGCTGTGTGCTGAGCCCTCTTGTGAGTGTTTGGGTTGGCTAATGAGCTGTTTGACCTTAAATGGTTAGCGTGGTGCAGAGCTTCCCCAAAATCCTGCTGGCCCTGGGCATGGTTGTGTTTCTGCTGCTGGAAGGATTGCAGAACCGAATGTGCTCGTGTAAAGATGATGGGGGGAGTGTCCAGTAATGGAAGAAGTTATATTCTCTTTGTTGCACGCAAACGTGGAGTGCCCTGTGGTCCCACAGGTTGTTTTGCCAAGGCCCCATCTAGCCACCAGGTTGCTGGATGAGCATCCCCCGGTGCCCATGTGTGGTGGATTGTCAGCAGTGTGAGTTTGAGGTATGGGGACAAGCAGATGCTGCCAGAGGTTGTTAAAACTCTCTGGTTTTAGGGCAGTTGTATGAAACTCTTAAGTGACAGAGATATCTACTTGCTATTGTCTTCCTCTTGCAACCAGATGCAAGTACCTCAGCTGGTGTAAATTGGTGCAAAGCCACTAGTATGTGCACGTCCCATGTGTCCCCACTGAGATTGATGTGAAAGCATGAGGCAGCAAAACTCGTCAGTGCTAATTGGTTCATGGTATGTTTCCTTTCCTTGTGATGAGGACAAATTGCCTTTTCCAAGACTGAGCCCATGTTAACGATTTTGAAAGCCATATTTGAAGCAAGCTGCTTTTCCAAAGAAAGCCTGAATAATGGCTGCACCAACCCTACATTCTTGTAGGTGTTGGCAAGCAACGCTGCTGTAACTTCAGAATAAGGCAGAGTAGCCACCACGCTGTAGTCTGGGGAGTCAAAACTGAGAGAGAGAAATGAAGTGTTGCTGAAGGAGCTGCAGTAATCAGGAGAGACTGGACATGAGCAGCTTTCTCAAATAAATGAGTCTCAGCTCTGCAGAAGCACTTTCTGGTTGAGTCTTGTGTTTCAGAAGCACTGGGATGGCTTATGGGAACTCTGGCTCAGGCTTTGACCCTGAAACTGCACGTCTGGATGGTCCGGGGTCGTTTTACTTGGAAATGGCTGTATCCTGTGAGCTGCTTGTGAAAACATGTTTCCCAGCTTCCTCCTAGGGAGATGTGGGTTGTCTCAGACAGGACCCTCTCCAGCGTCTTCAGCTTAGCAGAAAAGCTCGGTGTGAGGCTGGATGTGAATAATAAACTGCTCTTTCTCATAAATATACCCATAAATGTGTAAATGTATGTGTTAGTGGGAAGATGAGGGAAGGTTAGCGCAGCGAGCACTGCTGGAGAGGTCTTACAGACTGCTGTTACCAATTCCAAGCATGCCTCAGTCTGGCAAAGTGACACTTTTCCTGTGCACCTTGGGAAGGGGAAACTTCGAGACAGGAGAGGACACCACTGGACTAAGGTGGTAAGACCTGGAAAGAAGCAGCACTTGGGTATCGTAACACAGCTCCTGTACTGAGAGGGCTGTGTTAAAAATACCTGTTTAAGAAAAAGCTTTCAGTAAGCATTTATTCTTAAGAGCTTGTCAGATCAAGGCCATATGCATATGCAGAGGCTTTTTCTGACCTAGGCAAGGAAATAGAGGACAAGAACAGGTTTATGGTATGAGCTACTTAAACATATGTTTTTGTCCTCAAGCTCTAATTCCTGTGGCTGGAAAACATTTTGTTACTATACTTCTGGTCTTGTTTAGCAAAACTACTGTTTCAATATGTAGGAAGTTTAGTGCTCTGATGTTCAGGCTCCCTTCGAACACTGGCATGAGGGGAGACCTAACCTGTGCAAGCTGTGGATTGCTCATGCTTTGGGGTATTGCAAAGCTTGGTTTATACGAGCAGCCCAGGAGTCCCTGCTGCCGTGATAGTCACTTCTGCTTGCTAGTGAGTAGCTCTCATTTGAATCAATTAAAATATTTCTACTTGTCTGTCTTAGCCTGAACTTTCTGCTGAACACATATCCTGTAGGGACAGGCACTTTTGCACCCTTAGGGTGAAGGTGGTTCTCAGTTATGGAGCTCAGCTGCTTTGCGCCAGTGAAGTGCCCAGAATGCACCCAGGTTGCACTATAACTGGTGGCCAGATCCGGCAAGCAGATGCTGCTCTGCCTGCTCTGGCTGGCTTCAGGAAGAATTGTGTCTGAGGGCAGGATTTTGGCTGTGAGCCTTGAGGTGAAGAGCTGGGCTACAGATCTGGCCGCTTGCCTGGGTGGTTTCCAGGCAGACATTGCATTTTTATTGTCTTGGATATTCTGCTTTGGAGGTCAGTTGAGAAAGCAGAATGGGGCTGTCACTTGGCAGAGCAGAAAGGTCCAGACAAAATTGAATGTGGTGATATGCTGTGTATAATGCTGTCAGGGCAGCACCTGAGGTAGCATCTACCTGTGCTAACCCAGAGGTAACAGCAGGCTATTTCTGCCAAACTCTCTTTTGTTTCCCAGGCTGTACTGACCTTACTCTTGGCAGATGGCCACTTTCCCTGCTCCAGCCCAACCACACCACCCGTCAGGGAGAGCAATGCAATCAGGCGTGGAGGAGGAGCGATGCCTCCCCACTGCTACACAGCTGGGCTCAAGGGCACAGAGGACTACACAACAACTCAGGCAAAGGGTGCAGGCTGGACCTGCAGGAAGTGAGGATGGGCAATTCAGCCATAGCACTGCTCTGTACAGTAATGGGTAAAGAGAATAGCCTGGGCAGGGAGAGGACTTTTTTAGGCTAGACCCAAACTTTATACATGGTGAAATGCTGGGAAGATGCAGGGAGGTGGTATGGCTGGTTGTACAGTAGCACAGATGGGTCTTGGCACCTGGGAAAAGGGAAGGGGGTGTATTTTTGGCATCAAGGGGCAATGGGAGTGCTAACCACTAGTTAAAGAAAGTAAAAAAAAAAAACCAAAAAAAAACAAAAAACCATTTCCTTGTTCCTTGTGGTCTTCTAGAGAAAGAGGAAAGGTGACTTCACTTTTCTGGGGAGGGCTTGAATTTCTCATTGCCTGCCACGGGACCTCTGACAGTGACCTCATCTAAGCTCTCCAAGTTGAGAGCACAGAATTGCCCCCTGCACTTGGCTGGGTGGCTACAAGCCACTGCTGTGCACAGAATGGCAATTTCGGTTGCTGTGATTGCTTTCCCTTGGGATATTTCCATCCCCAGTGCCTCCAGGAGCAATGGTGAGGCGTGTATAATGGGGAATCAACATGGAGACTGATTTACGGGGGACTTTGGGGTGTCTGATTTGTGTTTCATTGCTCTGGTTTGGGCAGTGACAAGGTGCCATAAAGCCAGTAGGTTATATATCAATGTATAGTTTAAAGATTTCACTGGTACACCTTCTTTAGTACCAATGAAACAGCTACACTGAGATCTCTTGTACACAGCTCTTGATGCAGTTTCCAACCCCATGGTATTCTCTGTAGTTGACAGAAGTGCTAAAGCACTTTTCCCTGCAGGGGCAGGTTGGCCTAGGTATCCAGGCTACCAGTTTCTTCTACCCTCACATCTACATGTTAGGCTGTCAGCTGCATCTCTCCCCAGCTCAGATGGAGAGTTAATACAGCTTTTCTGTGTTCACAGCTTGTGACAGGGGCATTCAGAGGTATTGGTTCTTCATTTGGAGTCACTCCTGGAAGGAAGAGGCTGTGCCTGCAGGTTGGTAGGGTTGAAAATATCACTGATTGTAAAGCCTTGCAAAGAGCAAAGGAGAGGAAGAACAGTGAGAAGCCTGCTGGAGTGTGCTTGGATCTTCAGCTGCACCCTTTGCAGGAGTGGATGCAGAAGGCTATTGCCAGGGGAGTGGTGGTGGTGGTTTATGACCAGGCAGCATAGTACGGCTGGAAGAGGCTGCCGGAGGCACAGCAGGAGAGCTGAAAAGCCACCCTGCTGTTCAGAGTTGCCACTTCCTGATACCAGAATGTGTCTGTGCATCTGTGTCCATATCTGAGGAGAACTAAAATCCTAACAAACATCAAGCAGCCAAAAGGGAGACAATTTCCTTTCCCATTGTGAAGCATCTCTCTGCAATACCCAAACATCCCCATTTCCTATCCAGCTGCATCCCTCCAAACTTCTTGCCTCCTCTTCAGACCTCATTTTCCTGGAGAAAGGCCTCTACTGTTGGCCCCTTGGCTTTCTACTATCCGTGGACAGCAGCATTTCAGTGATCTGGAGGGTAGTCCAGTATTTCATGCTTACTTCTGGCAGGTGCAGCCCAGAAACAACACCCCAAGGGCACAGGGGCTGGACGGTGGTTTCCTGTCTCCATGCTGAGGAGCACCGTGGCTGTAGCTTGCAGCCATCATCCACACCAGTGCTTGGCTTTGCCTGGATGGGACACTGTGAAACAGGATGATTCTCTGTGCTGGGCATCTGTGGGTAGAGGTGCCTTCTGGCTCCAGTGAGCCACAAGCTGTTCCTAGATCTGCAGCGATAGAAAGGGGCACCAGAGGCTGTGTCACGGCAGCTTCCTGTGCCTCCCCTTCTTCCTTAAACCAGGCACCATTTGACTCCCCTTTCAAATCAGTGCCCTGCAGACATTGCAGTGGGTTTAATTGCAGGGCAGCTAAAGAGCATGCTTCAGGATTAGAGATGCATGGCTTGAACCATAATCATAGCGTAGAGCATCGAGAGTCTCTGTGGACTTTGCAAGCTGATCACTGGCCAGATGCAGAAGCTGTTTGGTGACAAAGTAGGGTGTGCCATCCTGAAGCAGAACATTATCCAGCTGAGTTCTCTGGGCTGAGACAAAAACCAAAGCCCAGTGCTCCAAGGGGAGGTTAGAAATCATTGCTGAATGGGCCTGATCCAGATCTGGCCTGGAGGCTTGTGACACCCCTGTACTGAAAAGACACTGAGCACACTCAGTGTGTAAAAGGATTGAGTTTTCATTTTGGAAGGGGAAGGAGTCTTCATCTGCTATGCTTTGTTCACATGCTGTAGGGGTTTTGTATTTCTTGTAACCATTTTTGCCTTATGGCTGTGGCTGTTCACATTAGGATTGGCCTCTCTCTCCTAGTTTTCAAAGCCAGAATGCAAAGCAGTGCTGTCAGGAGGGCACTGCAGTGACTCTCAGAGCAATATGGTGAGGGGTGAAAGCTTTCAGAGGCAGACAGGTATAACCTCAGCATTACCGGTGGGAAACATGAGTTCCTTTGGGTCCCACTGACAGCTCTGAACCTATTTGGATCTTACCATTCCCTCTGCTGTCTTTGGAGTCCTCCCTTCTGCCTGAAGTGATCTGTATGTTTCTGAACCTCTTAGCAAGGGCAGTTATCATTGCTATTCTGTTGGTGTTCAGCTTCTGGTATAAACAGTCTCTGATCATATTAGTAGGCTCTTGGGTACTTCTATAAGTACAAATAATAAATAATAATGAGCTGCAAGGAAAGACCTCTGAGTCTTGGGCTCAGGCTGGACAGGGCTTCCACATGAGGTGTCCACTTCGTAGCCTTTTCTGGGCTGCTGTTACTAGCAGTGCCAGGATGCTACTGGGAAGAGGCCTCAGAAGGGGGTCCAGCAGCCTTTGGAGATGGTGTCAGCAGACATGAGGCATACACATTTGTGTGCTGTGTCTCTGGGTTGGTGACCTTTTAATGACTGAGTTAGATCACACTAAGGTAATTTATAGGAAACCTTAAAATAAGATAGGAGAATATTGGCATGGTTCAGCAGATGGTAACGAGGGACTGGTTTGTGTTATTACACACATTACTCTGGACAATGCATTGGTTTGTCTTTAGCCAGCAAGGGCCCCTTTAAGAAGAGCTGGCATCACAGCACAGGTAACACACACAGTGAGGGGAGCTTTGCTGTGCACAGCTCTTCTGCAGCACCACAGCAAACACCAGTGGCACTTGGTCCCTGGGGGAAGGAGAGGGCTCTCCAGAAAGCAGGGGTTAGAGCAGTCTCGTTGGGTTTTCTTCCCAGACTTTTGACAGATGAAGGAAATATGAGGCATTGAAAGCAAGGCCTGTTCTGCTGGAAGCTGCAGGACTCTTACTGTTCTGTTTTCACATCCTCTTGGGGATCCTCTTAGTCCTGTGCCTTACAAGAAGCTGGTGAAGATGTGGCTCTCGCAGTCAAGTGCAGATGTGTGAATAAGGAAATGCTGGAGTGCAGGGAAGCAAGCTGGAGGCTCAGAGCCTGGCAGAATGGGTCATGCTGGGTGCACATGGATGTCCTGGCTGTGCCGCTGCTGACTAGATGGACAGCTTTTTGTGTTCCCCAAGAGGTGTGTGAGGAATAAAATACCTGGCTTGGCAAAAGCACACACATACTCCACAGCAGTGGCCAGGCATCCTGCAAAGAGGCTGGAGCCAAACTCACCCCCAGGCAAGAGTCCCTGCTGTGATTATCAATCAGGCTCTGCCGGTGTGACACAGGGACATCACCTGGGTATCATAGCATTTTCCCCTCTATGGAGCATCTCTTCACAGACTGTTGTTGTACAAAAAGGAAACTAAAAGATGGAAATGGCTTTTCCTTTGGGAAGAAAAAACGTTGCTCACAACCAGGCTCTTCAGGGGGCTAAGCCCCTTGTCTGCTTGGCAACTGTGGACAGCTAAGAGGAAAATGGATGTTGTTAAAGAGGGAGAGTCTGTTTTTGGGCCTTTCTCCCATCACAATCTTTGTTCTTGGCTTTTACTTCCCTTGAGGGTCTACGTAGCTCTGTCTATAGCATTAAGAGCACTCAGCAGAGCATCTCATACCCATTTGGCCTGTTTTGCATGCTGCATCACTGGGTGATGGATACCTGGCTGCTAGTACAAAAACAGTAGCGCCAAGAATGCTCCATTAATCCTGGGGTGTTGGTTACACAATGCAAGCACTCACGGGTTAAATGTGAGAGAGATAAAGCTTAGCCCAAAGTCACAAAACAAGTCAGAACCTAAAATAAACCCCATATCCTCTCAAAGTGCAGATTAATGCACAGGGACTGGCGTGCAGCTGTTGTACCGGCTCCCTTGGTGGCTGGAGAAGACTGCTGCCTCCATCTGGCAACTGAGGGAGCTGTGTTCACCTCTCCTTTCCTCTGGGACAATGCTCAGCAGGGTGGCCAGCAAATTGTCATCTCGGCCCTTTCTACCGATAGCAATTCCTGAAACAGGGCCTAACTGGTTATTGCTATTAAAGCCACGAGGAACATTGCAAGACTGTTTTCTAAGGGTTGAGGAGATTGTTTTATAAAGCAGTGGTTGCCTGCAGAAGGTGACTGGGCAGTTGTTCTTTCTGAGGAAAGAAGAGGCCATACAGTTCATAAGTGGTAGCTGAGAAGATCTGAGTCTTGTTCTGCAGCGCCCTGCCTTGGGAGCTGGTTTGTGGGTGGCTGAGCGGGGAGCACCACCAATGATGATGGGCGTCATCATGCCTGCCTGAGCTTTGCAAGCAAGAAGGCATGTGTGTGTCATGCCTGAAGGATCCCGGCTGAGTTTTGAAATCAGGAGTTGAGAGACAGAGGGGCAGAGCCTGGGGAAGTGAAGGAGGTGGAGGACGTCTTTCCAGAAACTCTTGTAGATTCTTGGAAGCAGGCAAGTAGGGTCAGTGGCTGCTTCAGTCTCTGACATCACTTTCTCTCCAAAGCAATGCATGAAGGCATCACTGCTTCTTTCATAGGGGAGTCACATGGGCTTGCATGGCCTGTATAGGTGAAGTGGAATGCTGCCTTCCCTTTGCTGTCAGTACAGCTCTGATGGGAAATGAGCCCTCTCCTGTTTAGATTAGAAGGAAAAGCTCTGCCCACAAACTTCCCACCCTTCAGCTTCTTCACCCTGTGTAGACCCTCATTCACCAGGGGCCACCCATAGGGGCCAGCTGAGGGGCCTGAATCTCTGCCCTTCTGCATTTTTCAAGTGTGTAGTCCTGCTGCAGAGAACACCCTGAGAAACTGTGACTAATCCATTTCTGGGCAGAGCCGCAGGGTGCAGATATATTTTTGCAGTATTTTTTATGAACCTCTTTGCTGGATTACGCACAAACTTGTGTGTGTTTTCTGTAAGTTGCCATGAGGAAGGTTAGCAGAGTATTCCTGGAAAAGCTTTCACCCAGCACTTGTGGTGTTAAGTGTGATCCTGACTTTATAAACCGTGAGGATTGCTCTTGCTGTGCCAAAACTGGGGATACACAGTCCTTCTTAAGAAGAGTGACTGCTGCAGGAGCTTGCTCCAGGTCCCTTTGAAGTCAGTGGCAGATTTCCCATTGACTTAAGTGGGAACATATGTTTCAAGAAATGAATAATATAAAGCTTGAAAAGCAAGGAGCAGTATGGTCAGGGCATGGCCTGGTTTGACCTGGAGATTCAGCTTGTGTTTTACTGCCTCCATCTCTCAGCTGTACAGCAAGCAGTGTGAGTTTGATTTGTGGAAGAGACTTACATACTACGATTAGTAAGCTACATTATTAGCATTAATTGGATTAGGACTGATAAACTATGGAGGGTTTTTTTGTTTCCTACTGGTAATTTCCACTTTAAATTGGGCTTGGCCAGAGTGTGTGTCAGTGTGGATGGCCCCTGTATTTGTCATGCATAGTTTGTTCCTACTTTGGGCAAGCTGGTAGAAAAGTCTAGAAATACAAAATAAAGCTGCCTCTGGAACGAGCACTTTAAATACAGGCTTGTTTAAATACAATTTCTTGTTCATAGCAGAGTAGGCAGTTAATAAAATTACATTGATGTTACTGCCTTGATCCTTATGGCTGACACAGTGCATATCCCTGGCTGCAGGAAACTGGGTGAAGATCCCCCAAGCTCCCAGATGAGCAGGCACCGTGGGAGGGTTTCAACACAACGTGGTCCTCAGCTTAGCTCATGTGGTCACCCATGTGTCTGTGCAGGGTCAATTCAGACCTTGGTTGCTATGGCACCAGGAGGCAGTGCTGGAGTCTCCAGCCAGGTCTACGTTATCTAAGTGTTAGTTTTAATTTCTTGTAGGGTTTTATGAAATACCACTGTTACTGGTGCATTGCTCATTGCTTCTTAGTGGCAGCACCAAAGGGTGAACCTTGCTTTTCGTGGAGTGGGAAAAAAACTTGCTTGTATCTTACCTTAGAAATAGGGGGACTATTGGGTCCAGCCTCCGCTGAGCAGAGGGAGTGTGTGGGGCTCAGGCAGGAGGGCTGGATACTTAACCAGAGGGACCGAAATGCTGAGTGTGACCAGAAGCACTTGCTATTCCAAGCCCTTGCACAGGAATTGCTGCAAAGGGCTCCAGCAAAAATGGATTTTCATCCCAAGAACATGCAGAGGTTTTTTGAAATGGAGGTGTTTAATGGGGATGTGCCAATCTGGGCATAATTTTCAAAAGTCAAAGTGAATCCATTTGAGCTTTTCTGGTTTGTTTTGATAATGGTGAAATGTCTTGTTTTGACAGAGACAGAATTGTCATTTCCATGATGCGAAACTGTTTTACTTCCACCTTCTTATTTTGCTACGTTTTCTGCTAGCTAGCTATAAATACGCTGTTCATAACAGTTATTAGTTTATCATTATCTTTTTATAGATTATATTTAATACTATATCTAGCTTTTTATATCTTCTGTCATGTTTTGACACTGAAGCCAAGTGTCTTTTTATTTTAGTCAAATGAAGCACAAATTATGATGCCAAGGCAAAAAAAAAGCATTGTTTATTGAAATTAAATATTTTATTGGGTTTGTATTTGGGGGTTTTTGCCTCAGCTTTCCACTTCCTGATAGGGAATGCAACTGTATTCTAGGTGTGAGGCTGTGGAAAGCAGTAGTTTCTAGCAGTATGCTCTTGGGCACTCAAGTTAAATCAGTGCTGGCAATTAAAAAGCAAGGAAGCAGGTTACAACAGTATGAGCAAAAATAATTTCCCTTTTCAGTTAATGAGGTTTCAGGTGACAGAAGAAAGAGAGGTTGAAAGGCTTTGATGTGATCTGTTGTGTAGCTCTTATCAGCAGTAGTGCCTAGGAAGTGACTGTAGGATGTCCGTGCTTACAGTTCACACCTCATCAGCTCCCAGCCTGGAGTTGATGAAGTTGTACCTAGAAGCTGGTGTGGTTTCACAAGCTAGCAAGCAATGCCTCTGCCTCACACAAACATGTGCCTTTGGGTGCTGGGGTTTCTGCTATCAGTGTTGTTAACTTGTTGTATGATGCTTTCATATTGGGCTGTGATAATGGCACTTATACATCACACTTTGAAGATGCTTTTTATTGACTTAATGTGAATATTATTGTCATCGTTTATTACGGGGAAGTATCTCATAGTAATTGAAATGCAATAAGGTGCCATTAATCACTCTGAATATGAAATGCTAACTTTAAACTGTTCATAGTATATTAAATGCTCCTCTAACCATAAAACAATTTGACTTGCAGCCGGTTAGTTTACAAATGGCCAATGTTTAGGATTCGTGATGATTGACATTTATGTGGCAGTATTCACATGCTTGTGATCCCAAGCAAGCTATTTTATTTGGAGTTTCCATGAAGGTGCTAGGACTTGCAGCTTTCTGGTTCCCTGATACCAGGGGTAAAGGGATGCAAACCGCAGGCATGACTGTCATTTGTTTAAAAGCATCTTCACTGCAAACCCAAGATACAAGATATGTGTGACAGTCTGAAGCACCCAGTAGGCTATGTATACAGACAGCTGCACTGCTAAAACATCACTGGCCTTCTTTTCTTGAGACACCTAGTGAGGGAAAGTAGTAAAAATGAGACAAAGTCAAACAATGAGGTTTTAGGTAGGGACTGTTGAAATAAAAACCCATCTGCTTCCATGGGATGCTTTTTGAAATTCTCTCTCCTGTATTACTTAGAAAGAAAAGGCTGTCCTGCTTTTAAAAATAGTTTTTAATTAAAAATTAATCCACCCACCAAAAAGGAGAAAATAATCTAAACTGATAACCATAGTAAAACTGTACCAGTGCTGTCCGCAGTGCTTCGGTCAAGTGTGATAAAGCCCCTCCAGCTCTGCCCAGCTTCTGACTGCTCCTTATTGCCCACACCCAGAGAAGTGAGCAGAAGCCTTCAGGAGCAGCTCCAGCCTGGCTCAGTCTGCCAGGGGCAGCAAGCTCCTCTGCACCCAGTGCTCTCAAGTTTGGCAAGAGGCATCCAGCTTTGATGTCAGGCCGTGTCCATCCTTGCTGCCTGCGGCACAATCTCCGTGCATGCCCAGTGCCAGTGCAGCACTCAGGGTGGGCAGGGGGTCTGTGTGCTGTGCGGCTGTGTGCCCTGACCACACATACAGGCACAGCATCGCATGGCACTGCCTGGCTGGGAGGGGGGCAGGTCAGACTAAATACAGCATTTAGAAAGCTCCAACGTTTGCTGCTGCAGCAGCTGTAAGAAGCACCACTATTAAACCACTTTCAGGAGCCTCACTTTTTACTGCTCGGATGTAAAAGCGTACTTCAATGGCATTCACAGGAGGGGAGAGGATGTGTAAGGTTATTTCTCAGGGCACATGTTTAAAGATTTTCCCAGAACAGCAGAGCAAGGTCTTTCTTCTGGGGAAGGAGGGGCTTGCTTTTTTTTTTTTAGCTGGAGCTTTATTGTCAATATGTATTTTTAATAAAAGGGAAGTGATAGAAGCGGAGGCAGGTGACGGAGCCCACTGTTCTTTGGCTGCTGACATTTATGAGACAATGCCAACATCTCTTCTAAACAGACGCTTGGTTTCCACTACTGTATCAATGTACACATTTGTTTTATAACTGACAGCATCAAGATGAAAATGATAATGCATGAAGAAATCCCAGAGGCACAACCTGGCAGTTCTGCAATGCAGCCCTTTGCCTTTGGCATCATCCAGAGGCTAACGGTCCTGGATGAGTCAGTGTTAAACAGCACAGGCTGCTTTCTCATATGTACTCAGTGCTCGCTCCTTTTTCCTGTTTCTGGTGACACCAGCTGTGTATATCTTAATCATCTCAGTGTGTTTACATTTCTTTCTCAATTATCTACAAACAAACCTAGGCAGCTACATGGCAGGTGATGGCTGAAGAGCGCTGGTCAGCTGTGAGGTTGTGTAACATGGGGGCACCAGGGAAGTGAAAAATTATACTACAGGCTCTTAAAGAGGAGAGATAACCCTCCAAATAGCATATTGGAGCTGATAAATTTAGTGCACAGGATCAATATAGACTGGGGGGGGGAGGATTTGCCTACTTTCCTAACAGATTATGTGTCACTATGCACTTCTTTTTACAGTTCATTGCCAGACAGAGTGGCAGCTTGCCATGAAATTAGGACNGGGGGGGGAATGAATGGTGAGTGCTGATCTGAAAGTTCAACCCCCATGTTGCCAGCTCAGACCACAGCAGGTTTTTTGTTACCCAAGGAAGCACTTGGGTAACATGGGACTTGCACTGAAAGCCCTGTGCATAAGGGCTTCCCCTAGCTGGCCCTTAGGTGCCTTCTGGCTCGGTAGGAGCCTAGCCCTGCAAAGCAGCTCTCCATCAGGCACTTTTGGTCATGTAAAAATAGTCCCTGTGGCAGCAGGCTGACCTTCTCCTGGAGGAAAGCTTATTCCTGGGGCACGTCTCGTAGGATGCTCCTTACCACAAAGCAATCAATACAGCAATAGTATGGTAATGTTACACACAAGCTTTTATTTCCAGATGAAAAATGAAAATAAGGAATACACCGTATCTATTGATTCTTTGAGTTTACCTATTTGGATATATATACATGATGTCTGCCTCCTTTGTGCAGCTGTTTGCCAAATGAGACAGGATTTGTTTTTTAAACCTGGGGGCGAGTTCTGCCCTGTGCATTTAAAATAAGATTTCTCTGAATTATTGAATATGTCAATAAATAAAGCAGAGGAAGCAGGCAGGGAAAAACCCAGAGGTCCTTGGAGAAAGGAAGTTGTAGGCGCTGGTAATAGGCTCTCACAGCAGTAAAAAGAGGGGGGGAAAGGGCAACTTAAAAAAATGGCAAGGACAAAGAGTCAAGTTGAGTGTCTGTGCTCTGGTTTTCTCTGAGTTGTTGGTAATTACTGGCTCAGTCCTGAATTGCATTTCTTGGTTTTCTGTGAGTCTAATTCCACCTTGTGTTAGAGGGTGAAGGATAAAAGAAACATTTAAACAAATGCTGCAGTGAAGGGAGGAGAGATGTCTGAGATGTGTGGATGTCACAGACGTCCCTGGGCTGGGGAGCCCCAGAAGAGCCGCCAGCACTGTGGCACAAGGAGGGACAGTGCTGGGGAAACCCAAGGGGCTGGTGAGGAGCAGGGGGACACACGTGGCCAGTGGCAGGGCCAGGGACTGTCTGTGAGCCCCTCAGCTCCGACCCCACCACCCCAGCAGCTCCTGGGGGAGCTGATGAATAATCCATTGCATTTTACAGAACACGTGTCATCCCAGCCCAAACATTATAAAGTCCCTTACTCTCCTCTCAAGAGATCTTGCATGAGCAACCGTTTAAATGAGTGTTACATTATTTACAAGTTTCACTATTATTAAATTAATGTTACATTCATCGGGCCTTTTGTTTTGTTTTGTTTTCAAGGCAGAGCTGTAATTTGAGCAACATATTCATCAAGTCTGAAATGGTGGCTCCAATTATTTTAACATTCATTTGCCCATTCAGCTTCCTCTGCATCTGCTGGTTTCCTCCCTTTGACAGCGCGTGGAAGCTGGGAACGTGCCTCTGCTGCTCTGCAGCAAAACCACCACAAGGGAGGTGATGGGACACGTTTGATCCAACACAACAGAGGCTGGCGGAGCTCTTCCGTGAGGGCAATAAGATGCAGCGTGTCCCCATGCGTGGATTTCCTTTCTCTGCTGACAAACACTTCCCAGCATCAGCTCACGTGAAGATGGGGCTGGCAACTTCCTGAATTCAGGATAACAAAAAGAGTCTCCATCGATTTGCTGGCATGGGAGCCTCAGTATGGCAGTCGTGTGCGTGTGCTGTAGTGGTACTCATCAAGGTGAGCGTGGGCTAATTGGTTCAAATCTGAAAGGATGCTCTTGAATGCTGGGTAAGCAACCATAACAAAGCATCAGCCATTCAGCAACTGCTGAAAATAAGCCAGAATAGCTAAAAAAAACCCCAGCATTTCATTATTTGTTTTAATGCTGGAAGTGTAAGCTTTCCTGTCATGATTGTAAAATCTTATCATTTATTAATGCTCCTTGCTTTGAGGCTGCATCCTGTACCATCCCCAGCTTTCTGCTATTCCTGCCATCTTCAGCCCAGCCCCACAGCTGAGCCCTGTACTGTGACACTGCCCATCCCACAGCAGGTGCCCCTCTGCCCAACCAAAGGCTCTTGTAAGGCAGTGGTGGGGAAGACTATAACCATATAACCATAGTCTCTTCCTTTTGCTTTCTCAGCCTGTGGGATTCACTTGAGCTTTTCCTTGCAACCACAAGAGCTAATGCCATGCTTTAGGGGTATTTGGTTTGTTTTGGCTTTTATAAATAAGACAAGAGGATCTTGTCTGATTATTACCACAGAAACTGGGGCCTCTGGAGTAGGCACAACCCAGAGATCATGGGTGTCCCCATAGCACCATGCAAGGAGATGACCCTGATGTGCGAGCATCCTTGTAGGTCCATGCTGATGTCCATGGTACGAGCTCTGGGAGCCATCAGGGACCCTGATTTTGTGCTTTCCCTTGTGCACCCCTGGGGTTCTTCCACTGGTGAGCAGAGCAGGAGTCATGGAGCCATGTTTCTTGGGGACCAGCTGGAGCATCAGTAGGGTTCATGTCTGGAGGGAGAGCAGTGGGGGAGGCACAACAGCAGTGCTCAGAAAGATAATGAAATGTGGCCTCAGAAAGACCCTCAGCGACGGCTCCTCGGATGTGGCTGTGCTCTGTTCATTAATCTGTGATAATTAGACTGATTTGCTGAGGTTAACAGTGGTGGCACATGGTAATTAACCACTCGTTCCTCGCGGAACAGCTCGTAAAGCTCCTCACGTGCCGTGGGTCCTGCTGCAGGTATTTTTGGTGCTGATGGGTCGCAGTGCTGGGAGGTCAGGGACTCCCTCCCAGGAGGAGATGTCCCCCAGACCTCCCCATCTGTCCTGGACCTGCCACAGGAGGGGGCAGGAGGAAAACAGATTAGTGCCCCTCTGCTCTTTGCCCCTCTCCCATCCCATCCCTCCTCGCTGGGCAGCTTGGAGCTGTAAGTTCCCCAGGGCATGGGCAATATTGCCCCAGTGCCTGAAGGGTGGGTATTTTGGCAGGGTGGGTGGGAATGGACCAATGTGCCTCAGTTTTACAGGGCATTGCCTATGGCATTAAAGCCACCCAGCCCTGCAGCAGGTCCCACCAGCCAGTGTCAGCAGAGCTTGACCAGCTTAAGGGTTAGGAAAGAATAAAGCAGAAGGGTGGATTTTGGAGAAGATCCCCCCTCCCCTTTCATCCATTCTTCCCCTCTCTACCCCCAAATCCCCCCCGGCGAAACCAAGCTAATTAGTCAAATAGATGAGGGTAGGCCAGGCGGGGAGAAGCCCCGTTGCGTGTCCTATATTAGTAACTCACGTGGGAGTAGCCAGATTGGAAGGAGATTGAAAGGGAAAATAGTAGGTGTACATCGGAAGATAAGTGGGCTAAGCCTTTCCCCAGCCCCATGCCTGGCTCCTGACACACAAATGATGTCACCCTGCTCCATGGCCAGCCAGCCACCCCACATCAGCCCCCCGCAGCGTGATGGCCAGCGGGATGCTGCTCAGGGGGGTCAGCCCCACTGTGACTAAATGATGAGCTGCTGGTGCGGGGGAGGCAGGGCAGGCACCTCGGCGTGCATTAAAGCAATTAACCGGGAGCAAGGAAGGAATGGCAAGGGGTTTAGCCCCCGAAAAGCTGCACAGGGCTGCATGGAGTGAGCTGTGGGTTGAGGGAGCAGCCAGGGACAGTGGTTTCAATAGGTACCGGCTGCATCCATGTTTCTAGGGCTGCCTGCCTTAGCTGCCATGGGAGCAGGTCTTTGTCCTGCTCCTGCCCATCTCAGGTGAAGGGGTCTCACTTGCCAAATTCCGCTGTGGTCTCCATGGGTTGAGTTGCTTTGGGGGTCACAAAGCCTGACTCTCCCCCTCCCTTTACATGAGGTTTATCACAGGAAACTTCTCTTCCCCAAAGCTGCTGTGTGCCAACATCAGCCTTTCTGCCTCAGCAGTTGTTAGAAACCCTCTCTGCTGCCCTGACCCACAAAGTCTAGTCCCATTGCAGAGCACAGGGTACTGGGGTCCCCAGATTTCAAGAGTACTTTTGCAGTGCGCATCACAGGAGCGCACATGGTGGCTGTGCAGCACATCCATTAGAAAGTGACTTCAACAAAAGAGCACACCTTTTCATGCCAGAGACAGCAGCATGATTTACTGGCTCACTAACAGGGTAAAGTTGGGCATTCGGGAGCCCCGTGCAGTGATTTCTGTTCCCCTGTCTGTGACCAGCAACAGACCCATGAGCAGAGGAGGAGCATTGCACCAGGTGATGGAGCAGTGTCCTGCCATTCTTGTGGAGGCAGTGGGCATTTGCTTTGGGCTTGGGAGTTTGCTTCAGTTGTGCAGCTGGTGGCTGAGGAACCTGCAAGACCCAAATCATTCCCTCAGAGATCTTCAGGCTCTGTTGTAGGTGGGTGCAGCAGTGGGGCTGAGTACAGTGCCATGGCTTTGGGAGGGCAGGGGCTGCCTGTTCCACTCACTGGCTGGCACTGGCAGTTTGCAGTTCCTGTGCCAATGGCAAGTGAGGTGACAAGTCCAGTCCTTGGCTCTAGCAAACCTGTTTTCCTGACCTACTTTCCTCTCACTCTGCAGTGGTGGAGCAATGCCCAGTGCATGCCCTGTGCTAGTGGCACCGCTGCATGAGGATGGCTCTGCTCCTGCTGACTGGGAGGGCACCTGGGCAGCAAAAGCTTCCAGGAATAAAAGAACATGGGAAAGGAAAAGAGCATCTCATGCCGATACGGTGCAGCCAGCAGTACCTGTTCCCCTGTGGACCCATCAGCTCTGCTGTTAAGGGCAAAACACAGCTGTGAGCCAAGGTGAAGGGACTGAAGGTCAAGGAGGGGCTGCCCTGGTTGTTCCCATCACTGCATTCATTGCTGTTGCCTTCAGCTTCAGGGTAAAAGCCAGGCAAAGATTCCCTCACTGTTTCCAGGGATTTTTTTCCTCCCAGGCCAGAAGTCTATAGCTGGTGGTTCAGTGAACCATGGCTTCATTGAAGCCAGTCACTCCTCGTATGGCTGCCTCTCCTTGGTGGTGGTGGTGAGCAGAAAAGGCAGTGCCCTGTGGGCTCTGGACTTTGGAAAGAGAAAACGATGGTGAGGGGAAGCTGCCAACCTCTGTCTTCATAAAGAGACATCTCCTTGCACCTTGGAAAAACAGCACAGGGAAATTGTCTCTGCTCCTGACTCCAGGGTTGGTTTTGCTGGTGCATGGTCTTGCACCTCTCCCTCTCTTCTCATCAGCCCCTTCACCAGCTTGCTCTTTGCTTCCCTGTAGCCATTCCTCACAGCTTTTCTGTCTGCCTGCTCTTCTTGCCCTTAGGTAAGAGGATACCTTCATAGGCACAACCCAGTGCTTTGCTGCACCAGCTCCCATTGAATCTATTGGGTGGCACAAGGGTTCATGTTGCCTTGTGTGTCTCTGGTTTGCTTATTTGTTGCTTATTTGCTGGTTTGTTTATTGTTCCATCTCTATGGGGTATCAGATGAGTTCATCAACTTCTTCATCCCAAGTAACAGGACGCAAGAGCCACAGCTTTTGGAGTGCATGGGCTTTCCAGTTCGCAGTGTGTGTTATTGTATCCCGAAATTAAAAGCAGAAAATCTGTCTGAATTAGAGCAAAACCTAAAAACTAGCTGGATTTCCCCTCAACTGGAAGAGTGTCATCAGTGAGCCTAGGAGTGCCCCAAATCCTGGCTCTGGGCTGATCTATCAGGAGCCCAGGCATGTCCTTGCAGATCTTTTTTTCTCCTTTTGGTTCAGTGACATTCATTGAACAGGAGCTGAAACATTCCAGGCTGGCATTCGTTCAGTGAATTCCTGACCAGCTGCAAAAATGAATGCTTGCATCTGAAGGGAAAAATGTAGATAGGCACATATATACTGATCAGAATAAGTATTTGTTCAGGAGGACAGTTCTCTCTGTTGGCAGTGCTTGGGGCTCCAGTGGTCCAGGATCAACTCTTACCGCCTGTCTCAGCAATACAGATGATGCAGATCGCAGTGCGCACAGCCCAAATGCAAGACTAAAGTGCTGTGCTAGTGCTGGCTTGCCAGAAAGGGGCATGTGCTGACACCTTATCTGCATCCCTCCAGCTTGGGATCTCCATTCGGATGCTGTCCCAGTGTGGCATGGCTCCGTCTGCAGGCTCTCGAGGGCTTTTGTTTGGGTACCGCAGCTCTGCTGCTGCTGTAAAGCTGTGCTGCTGCGTAGCAGCCAGGGCTGCTGTATGTGACTAGTAATTTGGATGAGGGTGACTTTGTCTGTGGGACAACCTAACACCTTATTATAGCAGAGAGGAAGTTATAAGAAAGGTTCTGGAAGTGATGCCAAATGAGAAAAACATAGTTGTGGGTTAACCAGAGACCTTCCTCTGGGCCACACTTCACCCCCTTCCTGGAGCTCATCTCTGCATCCATCTGGGCTCAGCATGCACAGAGAACAGTCCTGTTGCTGGAAATGCTACTGGTGAGCTGCCTTTTCTGAGGTCTGAGCACATGTCAGAGCATTTGCATCTTTTTGTTCCACCTCTTGCTTCTTTCTGTTTGCTTGGGGTTTTTATCCCAGAGGCAGGTGGACCATGAGAACAACAGTAACTACACCAGAACAGCAAAGGAAACATTTAGCACCATGAATAGCGACAATAGAAACCCATCCTCTGAGCTATGGTTCTAAAGAGTGTTTTCTGACAAAAAAAACCCAAAACCAAAACAACAAACACAAAAACCCCTGTTTCTTTGTGAGGCCCAACAAGACAAAAATTGGTGCAGTGTTTCAGTTTTTATTTAATGAAAATGGTTTTCCCATTTTCCAACCAGCTATTGCGAAAGGATTTGCCATTAGTAACAGAAGAAGCTTCACATCTGGTCCGGGTTTCACCTTTAGACAAAGAGGAGGACGTCAGCAAGGCATTAAATGTAGTTAATGGATTATCAACAGGGAGAACAGACCTTCGGGGGGTGGGTGTGGGGAGGGACGAGGGGATGGGGCATCACAAGGCACAAAGGAGGCAAAGTGAGACATCTGGGAGGGCTGTGAATAGCTCGGGGGGGGGGGGGGGGGGGGGGGGGGGGGGCCCCCC
>NDXB01001458.1:174091-184675 GCA_002631895.1 Agapornis roseicollis
GGGGGTGGGGGTGGCTCCTGCTCCCTCCTTGGGCAACTGTGGCTGATCCCCAGATGCCTCCCAGACATGGCAGTCAGGAGGGTATCAAATATTAACTGGTTCCTTCTCCCAACCTGCATGAGGAAGAAGATAAGTGAAGCAGGAGGGAGACCAATGGAGCCAGAACAGTAGGAAGCCATGCAGAAGCCAAACACTAAATTATTAGTGAGCATGAGTAGCAAAGCTTTCAAAGGCAGCTTTGACAGAGACACTAGCAAAATCCCCAGGGTGAGGAAGAGCCTTTGTTAAAATTAGTGTAAAACCCAAGAAGCAGCTTTGGTGGATTTGGAAGAGCAGCCCTGGGACAGAAAAGGGTGAGCAGAAAAGAGCTGGGAGACAATGAAATGCCTGGAAGCAGCAGCCGGGAGGCCTAGAGGAGCTGAACGAATCCAGGGAGGAGGAGGATTAGCAGTTAATTACGCTGCTGTCCTGCCCAGGAAACTCCAGCCTGGAGCAGGACCCCAGGCACGTGGCAAGCCCAGAGCCAAAGCCAGCAGCCTGGGCAGCAGATGCTGGGAATCCATCCCCAGCCAAGCACTGTGGTTGGCAAGCACTGGTTCATGCAGAGCCTGGAACAGTGGGGCAGCAGCATCAGCAAAGGCTCTGCCTATCCCAGGGCTCTCAGTGCCTGTCTCGGCTGGATCCTGACTCTGGATGGACATCTCATGTGCCCTCCGCCCTCTTCAGCTCCCCTTGCGCCCTCCTTCCCAAGGGAACACAGGGCAGAGAGGGCCCCCCTGCACATTGCGGTTGGCATGGCCTCTGCCCGGGTGTCAGGGGACCAGGGTGCACTGAGCCCCAGCACTGCTGGGACTGGGGTAACGGGTGGTCCTGCTGCTGGGGGACAGCAAATGTGAGCTGGCACAATGGGCAATGAAGGAATTGCTTTCTGTCTGCAGAGCTCCACCTTGTCTCTGACACTGTAGTAAGGACCCAGACTGGGAGGGAGGTTCTTAGATGCCCAACAGGAAGGGGAGACCCCTTGGGACAGCCTGAACTGCTTGTTATTTAGCATTTGTTATTGCCTGGAGATGTGTTTGGGATCATGGGGTCTTGAGATTTGTCTTTCCAGCATGTCCCACAGTGCAAATGTCAACTGGAGCTGGTCCTGTAGCCTCTCAGCTCCCTCTCAGTCCCCTGGTGGCAGTAACTTTGTCCCCTCAGGAAACTTTGCTGGAAAGGAAATCTTGGAGGGATGATGGGTGATGCTTGAGGAGCTGGGCAGAGGAAGCCCCATCTTCCCAAGCAACAGTCTGGGCTTTCAGGCCAGGGGGCATGTCAGGTCCACTACCCGCATCAGGGGTATTGTGGGCAAAGTGGACAGGGCTGGCCATCTACAGTGAGTGTATTTGGTTGAGCTCTGTCTCTGGAGGACCCCTCTGGGTCCCTCTGGACCTTCTCCCTGCTGTCTTCACTGCCATCAGCAGAAGCAGCGCAGTTTAAAAGCAGCTTTGGCTTTGCCTCCTCTGAAAGATGGGCCCTGGTCCAAATCCTACTGACGTCAAGAGGAGCCTGGCCCCAGCAGAGACTGCCTGAGATGGTTTTGGTCTGGTGAGAGCTCATCAGTCATACCAGAGCTCCAGAAACCCCAAACAAAGGGTGGCTTGGCCCTAAGTGTTTGTATGGCTGTGTTGCCATAGTGTCCAGGAACCTCAGGCTTTAAACACAGCCATTGTCACAGCAGCCTGGACAGGGAGGGATGCATGTCTGGGTCCCAGGCAAGGAAATGGAGGCACAGAGGCCAAAAATCACTTGCCTGTGGCTGAAGGGAAGGAAAGCTTACGGGCTGTGAGCCTCCCAGGGTGCAGGGCAGGACAGTCCCTCCCAGTCTTTGTGTCCTGTGTGCTTGTGAGTGTTGACAAAAGGCCAACACCTGAGTCTCAATGTGTTGCTGAAGGCCATATTGGTGTCTGTCTGGTCCTTGCATGGACAAACTGATGCCCACAGCTGGGCAGTGGCATGGGATGGGGCAGAAAGGTGAGGGCCACCACTGTACTTGATGGAGGAGAGGAGCTTGGGAGGGGGAACAGCAGCCTGTAAATAAGCTATGGCAGCAGCTTGCAAGGTCTGGAGAAGGCCCAAGCATATTGCTTGGAACATTGAGCATGCAGCACACACTGAAGGGAGGCAGCCTGACCTGGGCGAGACGGGTGGCTGGAGGACACAGGGAAGGGAGCCATGGGCTGTAACAGGATCTGCAAGGATCAGGCATTCGTATTGTGCAGAGATTGGTCTCTCAGTGCTAATGCTCTTGGTACCTCTCCAGCAGCTCCATAGGAAATGGAGGGATTTGCAGGAGCATCCGGTGGCCGTGACTCAGCACAGGCAGAGCTGCAGCAGCCCCATCCCTGCGCCACTGCCCTGCTCCTGCCTGCCAGCAAGCCTGGCACAACACCCAGACACCACCACCGAGGGGCTCATGGTGGCCTTGGCCCAGCAGCAAGGGCTGGAAAAGGTTGGGCATCACAAGGGAAGCATCAGTGCATGGGGAGTGGATTTCTGTCTGTGATGGAGTTCCCTGAGTGTTTTTGCTGTCTACCTTAGAGGCAGACATCCAGGAAGAAATTATCTCAGCTCCTAAGAGTGGCTCTGGAAATAAGAGAAAGGTCCATGCAGGGGTGACAGGGATACAGCTCTGAGGACGCGGTGCACAGATTGAGGCAGAAGCCTGCACAGAGAGGTGCAGGCTTCATACAGCAGCCTCTGATGGTAGGATTGCCATGAATCCTGTTCCAAAATGGGATGCAAGGGGTGGCTGTGCTGAGGAAGGGATGTATTCATGGGAGTACAGCACTCACCTTCATCCCGCTCATGGAAGAGCAAAGAGCTGCTCACAGCCAGGGCAGCCCTGAGTGCACCTGGGGACTGGGCTTTTCTCATTTGGGTCGCTGTTTCACAGGTATCTTTTCTGCGTGATGGAAGTCTTGTAGGGGAAAAGCTATTAAAGACTTTTTCTGTTTGCTTTTTCAGCTGATGGAAGTGATAGTCAATATGTTTTGCTGAAGCAGATGGTGGATGAGGCCATAGAAGGTATACCATAGCAGGGGGAAGGATGCTGGGGCTTTAACAAAGGCAAAATGTCGGTTATTGAAATCAAGTGATGTTAATAGCAAACAAACTGGACAGCAAAAAGCCTACTACGGTCTCCTCTTAGCTGCTCAGCTCACAGCACCATCATTTCTGTAACTGCACAGTGTGCAAGTCCTGTTACCTCCCCAGAGTCTTGAGGTAAAGCAAGGATCCACAATTCTAATGCCAGGAAGTAGCTTTATGGAAATACCTGCTTCCAGGTCTTTTTATCCAGCACAGGGAAGCGAGCACTAGGCAATGAGCCCAATTGTACTTTCCTTTGTGGGTCACCTTTATGAACTGAACAAATGGAGGATCTCAACATTAAAATAGAATATGACTGGAAACTTCATCAGTGATTGAACTCCCCTTGGCATGCCTCCAGCCCTCCTGCTGCTCTGCTCCTTGGGATGCAGAAAACCTGGAGCTTCATGAAGCGATAATGTCCAGGAATATGAGCCAGCTGCTGGGAGAGGGGTCTAGGCATCCACTTGTTGCACCGGATACACCGCGCTGCTGAGAGATATGCCCTGACCTTTACAGTGCTGGGCCTTTGGGGGCTACGAAAGTCCCAGCCTGGATGAGTGAAAATCCTTGTGCAGAAATAAGCCCTGCAAAGGCCGCCTCTCATTGCACGGCTCTCGCACCTTCCTCTGAGGGGAAGGGAAACCCAAAGTACCCCCACAGCTCCATCAGGGCTGAAGGGGCTGCTCAGGCATCTTCTGGCTGGTGCCAGCAGATGTGGTCCCTCCCTAGAGCTACATCTCATCCCTCCACATCAAGGACATGGCTTTTTTCCCTGCAGTATTTCAAGCCACACCATTGCAAACCAGGACAGCAGGGCTGTTCCCCATAGCAGAAGTTGGCAAGAGAGAGGCCTTCTGCATCCCAGCTGACGGTGGTGGGAAATGGTCCTTGGGCAATGAATGGTGTTTTAGGCACCTGTGGGAAGGGGCTCAGTGACCTGAGCCCACCTCTGAGCTTCTGCTGCCTTCTACATGTTGTGCTGCAGCAGCAACCAGAGCCCTCAGCTTAAATCCCAGCAGGTAGGACTTTACTGTACTGGAGGCTGGATGGAGATGGGCAATGAGAGGGGAGAGACCTGCCTGGTGCCCCAGCTCTCTTGGGCATCAGCTCAGTTCCACCCCCCCGACCATGTGCTCACATATCCATGCCTTTCCTCAATTTCCTCGTCTTACCATCCCCTCCAGCTCTGGTCTCAGGGCTGGACAAGCTGCACACCTCCTGCCTTCATTCACAGTGGCAGCTTCCCCCAGTGACTACAGCATGCTTACATTCAGAGAACATGTTAAATAAATCCTGGCCATATCCAGATTTATAACTTAATTGGCTGGTTGTAAAAAGTTATTTCCTTTTCCAGCCCTTGTGCAATATGCTTGCCCCTCCTCTCCTCGTTTATCTGTTACTAAGAATATTTGATGGTTGAATGTTATGAGAAGTTTAAATACCCGAATTTATTCTCTGGTACAGGCACACTGTTGCGCTGCTGATGCTTGGAAGACGCTTAACAGCCTCGGGCTCAGGAGGGTTGGGGAGGCTGCACAGGGCTGCAGTGGGCCAGGCAGCCCCCATGTGCCAGCCCAGGCCATGGGCTGAGACCCTGTAAGGGTGCAGGCAGTGGCCTTGCTTTGGGAAGGCTTGGTGAGGACAGGAGCTGTCTGCTCTGGGATCACTTCTGCTGTCACCTCATGCCTTGGTGGCTCTTCCTTTCCTTCCTCCACTCTCCTGTCCCCCCATATGTCCCCATGCCTGCGGGGAGTGCACTTGTCGCCTGTCACCCTGCAGAAGGACAAGGGTCTCGTGGCATCATCCCTATATAGCAGGTCAGACAGTGGAAGTGCACCCTGGTGGATGGTGTTCGCGTAGACCAATGAGTGTAGGAGAAAGGGAAGAGTTGCCTATTTCTCACTCGGACCAGCTGATGGCTGCTGTGGTCAGAGCCATGGTTTTGTGTTGGGGCTGCCTTGGCTCTGAAACCCATTGTGAACCATGAGAACAAAAGACCTGCGATTCCGCTCCTCGTGTGCCTGGATTTACACGGATGTTTCCCCCCATCCCACTCAGGCGCTGTCTGTGCAACACATCTCTCAGCAGTGCCACCGTGCTTTCTCTCCCTCCCTGCCGGGCACACGCTGAGCCCAGACAGCCCCTGTGGAGCAACACAAGCCCAGTCTCGAATTCAGCACCGCGCATTGCACGTGCTGCACATGGAGGCGGGTTGCACTGAGATCTGAGAGCATCCGGCTGACTCCATCCGGATTCATTATCAGCACCTAGGAAAAAAAGAATCACATTGAATTGGTGGGAATCCAGCTTGAGTTTTTTTTCCTCTGTTTTGGCTCCCTGCCCATGGAGCAGTGTGAAGCCAGCCCTGCCTGCCTCTGCCTACACAAACCTGCCCTTGCTCTTGTGCCCATCAAGGAAGACTTAGTGGAGGGCATTAGAAGTACAGCGGTGCTTTACTACCGTCCATCACGCTGTTATTGGGAAAACAGAGATCGTAGCCAAAATAACACATGGAAAATGCCCTCTGGAGTGGCACATCTCATGCACCCCATTCCACCCTCTGTGGCTGTAATTTGCCAGGGGACAGGAGGTCCTGCAGGAGCCCAGCCTGTCCCTGTGCACAGGGACTTGCAGCTTGTGTCGCTGCCGCCTGCCCAGAGCACCGCTTGGAGGCTTCCAGGGCATAAATAATTCAAGAGCCATGAAGAGGATTTCTCCCCCCCTTCCTCCCTTCTCTGGCTTATAACAAATGTTAATTTAATCAATCGGCAGTAAATCTGGCTGGTTGCTGACTCACGGCAGATGGTGCCCCTGCGGGCTGTAGCAGCAGCTTCCCTCCCTCCTTGGGAGGTGAACAATGCAGGAGCCCGTTTCCTTGCTTTTCACCTTTTCCCTCTTTTCCTCCAGTTGGTACCAAACAGAGGCAACTGCAAAATACGTCCAAGGCTGCAGGCAGAAGTGCTGAGCTGTCAGCAGGAAGCTCTGGCTGCTGGACACTGTCTTTATGTACATGGCTCTGGCTGCACATAGTAAGGCCACAAGGCACATGGAGCCAAAAGGTGCAGTGCTGGCACTACCAACAATGAGCTAGGGGCCATTGCAATATCCAGAAGCCCCAATATGTGATGTTACTGTGATGTTATCCAGGCGAATGGAGCGGCTTACAATGCTGGTGACCTCATGTTTCCAAGCCGGAGGGAACAGGACCATGCTGAAGGTCTGCCCCCCATCCTGCTCCTCATCCCACACCCCTGCCTGGGCAGGCAGGAGGAGGGCAAGGCTTGAGGGCACCAAAGCTTTTGGGAGCACGGGACAGGCAGCGTTTCAAGCAGGGGGATTGGTTTTAACAGGGGAATTAGGTTCATCACCTGCTCACCCAAACACAGGTCTTACTCAGTGTCTGGTTGATGAGGTCATTTAGAAATGGGAAGAGGGAGGAGGACAAAGGTCCCTGTGAAGAGCTTGGCATCAACATGTGGCTACCTGAGTGTATGAGTCCCTTTGGCTGATGGAAAAAGAGGAAAACAGTGGGAAAAAAAGGCCTAGAAACATATATAGGAGTTTCAATCATTGCTAAAGCTCACTTCTTTGCACTCTTGTCCATCTCCAGTAACGTTTTGACTGTAACAACAGGACAAGGAGGATGCGACAAGACCAAATTGGAAGTGGTGTGTTGAAACGTTTTCCTAAATGAAAATTGGTTTGCAATGAAATGGATTTCTTTTTTTTCTGCTTGAACATGGCCATTTTTGCTTGCAAAAAATCAATGACAGCTTAAAAAAAAACTAAACCATTTCTTTGAAAGTTTAATGGGGGAGGAAAAGAAAAACCCTTCCCTGATGAATGCACCATTTTCATCAGATAAAACCTATTAATATGAGCTAGAAAGCTTTTACTTAGCGGGTTAAAAAAGAAATGACTCCAGTGGCCTTTTTTTGCTGAGATCAAGAGCTGCATGTTTAATATCTGTTACAGCCTCTGTCGGGAGGATACCTCCTGCCTTGGCAGGGGATACACTCAATTACCTAATAGGTCCTTCCCGGCGCAGAGCAACCGGATGCTGCGGTGCTGCCAGGGCTGGGGGGAATGCAAACAAGGGTGCTGGTGTGACCCCCATGGGTGCTGCAAAGGGGGGGCTGTGTCAGGGGGCCTGCAGGGTGCTACTCCCCCCCAGCATCGCCATTATCACCCTCTTCCCTTTGAGGAGGACCAGGACCTGGTTTTGAAACACAGCACAAACCAGCTGCAAACAGAAGCCCCTGACATATCTACAAAAATAAGGGGTGAATCCCAAGCTCCCAGGGTTTGGCTTTGGCTGGTTTTAGATTAAGGTTCCTGACACAGCTTTTGGTAGAGGAAGAGGTCTTTACCCTTCATCCGCTGTTCTGTGTGCCCTCTTCCCCCCGTGCCAGGTTCCTGCTCACCATTTTGTACACTTGTTCCTAAAACGCGTTTGCAGCTTCAGCCCAGGTTTGGTGCCTTGCACACACTGCACACCAGAAACCTCTCCTGGCCTTAGTTTTCCCTCTCTGCATTGGTCCTCATCTCTATGGGGAAGGGATGGCATCTTTCACCTCGAGTGCCATCCAGCCCAGGACCAGCAGATAATAGGCAATGGAAAACAACACCATGACTGTTCTTTGGATGTCACTTACCTTGAAATGGGAAGCGTACGGGGGCTTGAATCAGCAGCGCTTGCTGTGGAGAGTGCTCTTTCAATACATTGATTTCGTATTGTGCAGCTCCCTAAACAGTGTGCAGGTTTTGCTCACAAAGCTTTGATTCGGCTAATCAGCAGGATTATCTGCTGCGCCGTGTCTCAGGGCTCTCGGAAATGAAAGGGATTATAAAAGTGTATTAATATATTACAACATATATTTGCCCTCGGCTCCTGCACAGCATGGGCTCTGGCATTCGCCACAGGGGATGCTGGTACTGCTCCCATTGCCTCCAGCATCTCCCTCCTTCCCTGAAGGGTCCATGTCCACACAGCATTACAGTTACCCTGTACTGAGGGAAACTGCTACTGTATTCCCATTTATTATCACTCTGAGCGTTCCCTGGTGTGTTTCTCTTCCCAGCCATAGCAGGAAGGAATATCCCTTCCTCGAAGGACTAGCCCTTCCTCGAAGGACTCTGTGTCAATGGCACCAAACTGAAGGGCAATCTGGGTAATGGGAAGGAATATTCTGAGCTCTGGTTATGTTTGTTTCTTCAATGTGACCTGAACTTCTGCAGCACCTGCATAGGACATATCAGAACCGCCATGCCAGTTTGCACAACACCGATGGGTTTTCCATGTCTCCCTGCTGTCCATCAGCAGCTAAGGGTTTATTTTAAGGAGGCTCAACTCTGGGCATGTTTCAAGGCATTTTAAGTTGACCAGTGCATGCAGGTGGTTTCCCTGTCCTCCAGCATGATTGTTTCCAGGGCAAGGGCCACTCATTGAAGCAGTGTGTGTTGTCTACCCCTACATGTGGCCCTGGTGCGGTGCAGTAACTAATCCTGTCCCCACAGATGCAAACCATTCTCGAGGCAAAACACACGCATGATGTGGTTTCTACATGATTTACAAGACCTGCTTTTAAACCTGCTTGCAGAAACCTTGGATTTCTGCTAGAGCACGATGCTCTGGAGGGGAGCTGCACGGCAATTAAAATGCTACCGTTGTTCTGTTTCAATTATAGGTCCTTTTAATTGCCAAGTCTTCAAGGTTTTAAAACTAGCCTCTGGTGAAAGGCTGCAGCAACATGCAGCGATAGATTGTATTCACATGTCATCTCACACACCAGCAGCCATCGGAACAGCCACTCCACTGCAACCCCATCAGGCTATCACGGCTTGCTTCCTTACTTCTTTTGTCACTGTCGTTCATTACCAAAGAGCTCGGCTGCTGTTCAACAAAGCACTTAAGGCCTTGCTTCATTTGCAGTGAAGTCGGTTCTCTTTTGCGGTGCTGCAGCATGTCTACATTAAGGATTCTCATGGAAAGCACAGCAGATCGACACGTCTGTTGCTCCTCCCAACCTAGGCAAGCTGGAAGTGATGCTTTACCTCCCAAAGCACTGGAGAGAGCAGAGCTGCTTGGAAAAAAACAAGTGTACTCATTTCACACAACTCCTCCAAAATATTCCCATTTAATTGAATTTGTTCGTATTAAAAATTAGGATGAGTGTTTCCATGGAGATTCTTATGTTTATATGACCAGTTAAGGACAGTGTGATACTACCATCCCAAAGATTGGTTTGGCTGTTCCCTTATTGGGGCATTCCCACTTTCAAAGGAAAGGCGTGGTGCATTTCTACACCCATGCATCCTCAGCACATTGTCTGCTGCTGCTTTTCCCAGGGTGTCCCATGGAGACAGTTGGATGCTATGGATTCCCTGGCCTGTGCCATGCCAGCATCACCAGATAATGGCTCCCCTGGCAGACACAGCCTGTGGGGAACACCGTTTAGTGTGTACTGAACAGGAGGGTAAAGGGGAGAGGAGCCACAGATAAACGACATCCTTTCTAAAGGGGTGTGCATCTCTGCGGGACACGCTCTGGGGAGAAAAAGAGCTGGACCGGTCTGGGCGACGATGGGAAAACTCTTCCCACATGCACAGAGGTTCCTGCCTGCCTGGGAAGGGGATAAGAAAGGAATCAGTGCAGTGATCCTTGCACCTTATGGTACATGGAGTGAACTGGTGTGGGAGGAAGAGGAAGGAGGTTTTCAGAGATGAATTTGGAGAGCCGGATTTCACTAAATCCCACAGAAGGGTTTTCTCACAGAAAATGTGTTTGTTGGATCAGGAAGGCAATAAACGGAGCAGATGATCCTTATCGGGGCTTCTGTGCTCGGGAGGAGCAGGGCCAAAGACAGCCATGACGATAACACGGGTGACCCCCGTGTTGACTGGCTCTGAGTGGAGCGCTGAAGGTTTGCATGCCTCTCAGCTGCCCTGTCATTCAGCCGCTCTCCTCGCTATAAAACAAGCTAATTGATGTAAACCACATTTTTTCCACCAGCGTGTGCCAAAGCAGCCAGCGCATTGTGCGCACACAAAACAACAACCAGGCTTTCGCATGGCTTGAATTAGATGGATGACAAGAGCTACCAGGGGGAGTCAATTAAGCTGCAACCTTGGAGTCAAACTTGCAGATTTTATAACAGTGCCTAGTAAATAATGGGTACTTGCACATCTCCTTTCACTAAGAGGCAGTAGCATATGTCTTTGAATATGTTCTCCTGGTAATTGCACAGGGAGCGTACACATTTGGTCCTGTTGTCTACTATGAATAATGCATAGTGAGGAGGGGGGAGCTAAAAGTGCCGAGCTGCTCGGTTTTAGATGGACTTTTTTATCATTGTGATTTAGATGTCACAGCCGTTCTCCCACAGAATTGTTCGTCTCTTTTGTCACCGCAAAAGGACGCTCATTTGGGGGGGGGGGGGAAAAAAAAAA
>NDXB01001458.1:184776-253896 GCA_002631895.1 Agapornis roseicollis
GGGGGGGGGGGGAACAAAAAATAAGCCATGGACTAAAGCTAATCTGAGATTATCCATGCAAATTGGCAGCTGAGATTCAGATGTGAAAATCTACCCCTGATAAAGTGACTAAGAGGATTTCTGCTGAATTGCATTTTTTCTCCTGACTGACTAATCCATGGGGGGGTGGGGGGTGGGGGAATATTCCCATCTTGTTTAGGTTAAGTAACACGAATAATCCTAAACTGAGGACAGCAGGTATTGGGATCCATTTTAAGCGCATGCTGCTGCTGACTGCCGATGCACTGCTCACAAAGCAGAAGCTTTGCTTCTCCCCTCGGTGTTTCCCACATTCCCCTTAAATCAGGATGTTAGGCAGCACCGCCAGCTCCTCTGCTTTCAGCCTGCTGAGGTTTTCTGCTTAAAACTCCCACACTCAAAAGGCAGAGTCAATTCAGAACCCAGGAAGCCTAAAGGCTAAGCAAGCTGCCCGAGGAAATACAAAGAGTGTGTGTTTGCAGGATGAGGTTGGAATATCTCGTAGGAGCCAGAGCTCCAGCTGTGTCTGGATTGTACCTTTGCAGTATTAGCACGCAGCGGGAGCATCTTGCAGAGGCTGCTCTGTGTGGCGCCAGCAGCCGTGGCAGTGGGGATGCAGTGATGCCCCCCAGCCACGCAGGCAGGTTGGGTTGTCCTTTCCAAGGAATAGTTGATGCCAGTTTAAAATCCAGCTTGCCCGGTAGGTATTTGCCATGCACTGGTTTGCATCCTACATCGTGTAATGTGAGAGTTACCTCCAGCAACAGTGGCTAGACTTGTGCAAATGCATTTAAAGCAGTTGAGGTAGATGTTGCACGCATCAGTGCTCATGTATCCAGCATACGATCATTTGTCCCTTGTAGCCATCTTTTAACTGCATCTTTATAGCATGTGCAATACAAATCACTTGCTTTGGTACAGTTAAGCTAAAGTGGATTGTTACTAATTAATAGAAAGAGCTTTTCTTCTCCTGTGACAAACCTGCTTGAAGCCCTTTGGGGATTCTGAAATGTGTGATGAGCTGTGGTTGCTGCTGGGCTTTCACTGGGAGCTTATGATAAATACACACCAACAGCTCTGGCTTTCAAAACGCTGCTTAAGGCAGCTCAGCACACAGGGGAGCTGGACCAAAACCACTGTTTCCTTCCATGCAACCTTCCAGTATCTGAAGGGGTCCTATAGGGATGCTGGGGAGGGGCCCTTCATTAGGGACTGTAGTGACAGGACAAGGGGTAATGGGTTCAAACTTAAACAGGAGAGGTTTAGGTTGGATCTAAGGAAGAAATTCTTTCCTGTTACGGTGGTGAGGCACTGGAATGGGTTGGCCAGAGAGGTTGTGAGTGCTCCATCCCTGGCAGTGTTCAAGGCCAGGTTGGCATAGTTTTGTGTGAGGTGTCCCTGCTTATGGCAGGGGGGTTGGAACTAGTTGATCGTAAGGTCCTTTCCAACCCTAACCATTCTATGATTCCATGACTGAAGATGCCATGCAGTTCTTTGTGTGAGCAGAGAATAGTAACATAAATGCCCCTTATCACAGGACCTGGTGGCAGGACATGGAGGAAGGGGAAGATGCTCACACCAAACAGTTTCCAAGCACCCAACCATGATGGCCACACGGTGCCACGGGGATGTGAGAGCCACTCTGCAATGGTCCAGGAGCAAAAGCCATGGGCAGCCTGCCCTCATCACCACCACACCCCCTCGAATGCCCATCCCAGCCATGCAGCATGGGGGGTGGAGAGGAGGGAAACAGCCGTTTGTGGGTTTTCTTGTATTTTTGAAAGGGGTTTGGGTCTGCTTGCATGTAATTTCATTAAAATCCCAGATACTTGGACGGGTTCCATGGCTGACTGAGAAATGAGGGGGCTGGAAAGGATTATGTGAAAAAGTTGTCAACATATTCCTCTTCCCACACTCCGCTCTTCCCCCGGAGTGCCCTGAGAACTCCAAAAACGTCAATCAATAATAATTAGCCCATCAAACACAAGCAACAAAACTCAGGCCCAGGAGCCACCGCGTTCCCCTCCCCGCAAGCAGTGGCACGGCGTGCTGGTGGGTACCACTGCCAGCATCCAAGCTTGCTGGGGCCGTGGGAGGACTTGGATGTGGCAGCAGCCTCTGTGCCAGCTCCGGGCACCGGCAGCCTTGGCAGCAGCCACTGTTTCTCGGGATGCTTGTGTCCCACAGGGATGCGGAGGCTGCACACAGACGTGCCTCGGGACCCATGGGGGGACCCACAGGGGATGCAGGGGATGTGGGTGGGCAGCCAGCATTAGCATCCAGGCAAAGCTGTGGTCAGGAAGTGTCTTGCTTGGACAACCTGGAAATGTTAGGGCTGCGTCTCACCTGCTCCGGTAAGCACGGCTGTTGACACAGCAGCAGCTTTTAATCCCACAAGGCAGCTAGTTCTGAGGAAAAGCTTGGAAAGAGCTGGCAAGGCTTGTGCCAAAGACATTTGGGAGGGAAAGAGCATTTCTGCCTCCCCGCTGGTGAGTGCAGACCCCACCACTTGCTATTAATCACACATTGGTGGCGCCTGGCTCCTGTACAGGGCTTTTTCTCTAAAGAAATTCCCCTGATCTAATGAATGCCATTTAGCTGGGGTCTTTCAGAGGCCTCAATGCACCCAGGAAAGCATCCCTGGGCAGAGGGGCTCTGCTCTGCCAAAGAAAGCAGGGGGCACTCTGAGCTCAAAGTCTGCTTGATTTCATATTTAAATGACTGGGGAAAGTCTGTTTTCTGTAGGAAAACTGCCATTTTAGTGTCATCACCAGATTTACTAGCACACAAAGTAGAGCCCAGCTTACAGGTTCAGCTCTTACAGTGATCACCTGGCAGCAAACAGGTAAAATGCCTTTCGTCTTCCTCCGTCATGGTGGGATTTCACTGGCCTTTGGACTCTTGTGGTGGCTCTTGCTTATACCTGATGGGTGCATTGCTCAGCTTCCAGTTCCTGTTGGATGTAAGCAGCTAAACCCACCCTGTTTTCCAGACAAAAGCCAGCATGCACACCTATGGGCACATCCCCACATGCGGCCACACACAAATGATGCAACCAATGCTGGAAATACATCAGGGTCCCAGAGGGATCCTCTAGCTACTCCTGCTCCTGGAGGCTGTCGACTCCAGCTCTCCACAGCAGCAGACACCTTGGTCAGATCACTGTGCTTGGGGACATGGCAAAATCAGGACAAGCGGTGTATCTAGCGGAGAGGCTGATGTATTTCACTTTGAGGACTCAGAGAAGGATTTAATGAGATTTTAATTACCCCATGTTTTAATTATTGACCGATCCATCCCCCAGGTGAAGCAGGATTGCCAAAAACGGGGGTTTCAGGACAGAGTAAAGCCCATCTGCATCTCTCCAGGAGTTAGCTGCTTGAGGCACATACAGTAGGGCTGTTCCTCACGCACTAAAATACAGGCACAATGGAAAGGAGCTTGGTTCATTACCAAACACACTGCATCACCAGTCCATCAGGAGGGATGTCTTTAGCCGTCAGTGCATTTCCATCTTCTAGGACCATCAGTCACTATTCAGAGGCAATGATTGCTGTCTGTAACCCACGGCTGTCAGAGCTCAGGCTACATGTGCCCCAGTGCTGGCACACAGATCTTGCCCACCTCATTGCTCTCGTGCTGCCCTCCTCACCCCTCTGCCCTCCTTTTGCGTGCCCATTTGCCACCATGGAGCCCTGTCCCCAGCAGTCCCTGCAGGCTGGCACCTGCATAGACCTCAGTTTCACAGTGGGATCAGCCATATGTGCTGAGGGAGGCAAAGAGCCCATCACACATCATCAGGTGCTGTTGGTACCTGCCCCACCTGGGGCACTGAGGCCATCACTGCCCCATGCCTGGGGACACTGCCAGGGCTGTGCTGGAGGCTGCTGGAGGGGCTGAGCACCATGTGCAGTAACACACCTGCACCCATGGTGCTGCTCAGAGCAGAGAAGAGCAGTTGTGCACCTGTGCCCATCACACAGTGCTCAGGGCAGACAGATGGAGAGATAGACAGGTACAGCATCCCAAAACCCCCTTGTCCCACAGGGAAGTCTCACGCTATGGCAAGAGCAGAACAGCAGAACTGTCATGTAACAGCCCATTTTGGCCTTCACGTGGAAAAGTGGGAAAAGGGGATGAGGTGAAGCACTGGTTCATGTATTCCTAACTTCCCAAGCACCCCCATCCTTCCCTCAGCAAGATCTGCACCAGTGGGTCGCATCCTGCACCCTGGAGGTGCTGAGTGCCCCCACCCTCCCCTGCAGCAACCCCCTGCACACAGGCACTTCGGTTTAGCAGCACCAGGAGTCCCACTGGGGCTAATTATAACTCCTAGGATTTTATCAGCAATTAGCTCAGCACGGATGGTCTCCTATCTGTGCAGCACAAGCTGTTATTATCGGCTGGGCTGGCAATAATGCTGGATACTGGTTTTCCCCAGCATTTCCCATTTTAAAACCTTGATTTTGGTCACTCTTAGCGCTGTTGAAATTTTGAGCATTCAGACAGAAAATTTCCATTCCAAGAATGTGTCTCCAAGGCGGGGGTTTTAATGTCTGGAAAGATTTAATTCAGGCTAAGAGAAAGCAATTACTCTGCCCATGGAAAGCATGCTCTGGTTGTAGGCAGCTCTGGGCTTTCCTTCCTTTGGCTTTGGCAACTGGATGCTTTGCAAATGTGTTTGTTAGCGTATGTAACCCATGTAATTCACTGCTGAGCAGCCTCAGGGGTTGGAGGGACTTCATTTTGTTCCCTGACAGGGCAGAAAGTGGTCACAGCATCATGTCACCATGGCTTGTGGCTTGGTGCTTCTCCCTAATGCACTTGAGGGTTGCTGCCATTAAGTACCATAATGCCTAACTGCTCCATATAGCACAGTCTATACTGAGAGAAACCCAGCCCTGCAGTTCAGTGTTCATACCTTACACGGGTCAGTGCATGCTGCTAATGCAGGAGAAAACACTGGCAAGAATCCTGCCTCTCGGAGAGGAATGGGGCACATGGGCACTGTGGGAGTCATGCAGCAAAGCACAGCGGCTCCATTCAGGGGGTCCCCAGTGGTGACGGATGATGGGACCGGCTGGACCGCAGGGATGAGGGGGGATTGGGCAGTGAGGGTGGATTGAGCATCTCTGGGGAAAACACCTCCTGTGGAAGGTGCCAGAATGAGGAGGAAGGTTTGGGCTGAGCAAAGGGGTGAAGACACAGGGAAAAGTGGGAAAGAAAGGGGAAGAGCTGATGGGGGAGAGCTAGCAAGGGATGAAAGGACAGGGTGGAGACATAGGGCTGGCAGGATGATTAGCACCAGATGGCAGGTATCAATTATTTACCATTTATGTACAATAAAAAAATACACTTTAACGATGGGAAGAGCACAAAACAAGCTCGACAGCAATTCAAAAGCATATGGAAATAAAATGCGGCAATTTAAGGGGTTGTAATAAATGTGCGTCGTTGGTTGTAATGCCCCTGCAAGAATTACAAATGTTCAGCCTTAGTGAATTACACTTAAAAATAAATGTAACATAAAAAAAGAAATTAGGCACACAAATAACTTCACATTCGGGCATTTATAACAGAAAATCTGTTTGCAGCATCTAATTAGAAAGAGGGCTCTAATGAGGCTCACTTTTCTTTACCTTAGAGACGAGGCTGAAGAGTTAAGTGTGGATATAGGTATGGTGGGTGCCATTAAAAACTCAACTTCCCTGACTTTCAAGTGATTTCAGAAATGAGATATCTCTTTCCCAGAGATGGGAGCTGAAACTGTGGTGCTGTGTCTGGAGATGCCATCTGCACCTCTCTGTGGATTCCCGGATGCTGGCACTGCCTTCCTTTAGTATCACTGCTATTACTCAGTCTCTGTATCAATAAGTTAACATTGGCCGGTGGGAAAAGAGGTGACTACCTTAGGCTTGAAATGTGCAACTCCCAGTGAAGATCCTGCATTGTAAATGGTGTTTTTTGGTTTGCCTTAGTGTGGGTACCATTCGAATTGGAACAATGATCTTAGGGCAGTGAGCAGTGCCAGTGTCACCCAAGCAACGCACTTTGGGTGAAGCAGTGTGTCAGAAACAAAACAAGGAGGCCAATCCAGACTGCTCATTTCTAGTGGGTGAGAAACTTTCCACCAAAATATCATTAAACTGATCACTTCCCACAGAGCACTTGGTTTGCACTGAACAGCAGCACTGTAAAATGAAGGCAAATTGGCAGTGCAAATCACTGTCTGTTCCCTCCATCTCAAACTAACAGGGATGACTTTGAAGTTCTCCACAAATGGTGTTTCACTGGGCAGAGGACTGGGGAAGGTTTGGTCTTCACTTCAATTGCCTTTCCCCCCTCCTTTGCTATGGAGCACTGGTAACAACACGAGCAATGGCCAAAAGGGGCCCTTGTGCCCTGCAGTTTCTGCTGCGGAAACTCAGGCGGGGAGGGGGGAGATGTCCCACAGAGGCTGTGGGCAGCAATGCTGATGGTCAGGGCAATGGCAGGGCAGCAGCTCTCAGCCTGGGCAAGCCTTGCCAGGTGAGGTGGCAGGAGCAGGGCTGCAGGACACCGGTGTGGGCCGCGGTCCAGCCGCACGGATGGAGCAGGGAGGCTCTGCTTGCCCCCGTGTCCCTGCATTGGCCTCGCACGCCAGCATCACTTCCATGTTTTTAAATATTTAATCTTTGCAGCCCGGTTGCCATGGGAACCTCCAAGCAGAAATCTGGACTTCGGGTTAACCAGAAGGAGCCTTCCCATGGATGGGCAGGAGATGGGTTTTTCTCCGGTGTGGTGCCAGCACCTCACCAAAGGGATTAGTTCTGGCCCGCTCGTGCCCAAAGGTGTTTTAGTGTCAGGCTCTAATATACTGTTACTGAAGCGTTGGGAAATCCCCTCTTTAACACTCACATAATTCCTACTGGAAGTTGTGGGCTGCCTCAGAACACTTACTGTGGAGAAAGCTCTTTTCTAGGAGCAGCCTAGGCCATGGCCGTGATTCCCGATTGGATGCCACTGGACTTCTAGCTCATGGTGAGGGAGCTGAGGCCATGAGCTGCCTTCTGCCTGTTGGCAAAAAAAGGCTCCGAATTCTCACCACAGGTTGAAGGTGATCATTTCCTTGCTTGTTTCAACACCTCTGTGAGCAGCAGGGAATTGGTCTGGGAACACCGAATAAAGCACATCAGTTATCAGCAGGCCTCATCCTCTCCCATGTGGCCAGTGCACACCGGTGTGTGTGCAACAAGACAAGCCCACTTAGGAATGTTGTAGTCCTTTCACAGACCACCTTCTCTGTTTGATGGCTTGGTGCAGAAGGTGCTCAGGGTGCTGTGGAGCACGAGCAGCCTCACCTCATGCATGCTGGGGATGAGATGCTTCCCTGGATTTGAGCCCACTCCAGCAGTCTCCGGCTCCCATAATTCATCCTCCAGCCAAGCTACTGGAAACCACATCCTGACCAAAGTACAGACTTGCCATTCCATACACTTATTCCCCACAAGGTTCATCGACCACAGGAGGTGCTCAGGAGTGGGAGATGCTGTTGGGAGCACAGCAGTGGCCTCAGCCGTGCTGCCAGCAGCACAGGGGAGCAGAAACCATCATTAAGCAGTGTTTTACTGCTCCTAACAACTGGGGTACCAGTTAGCCAGATCGTTCTCATGGCCTCACCCCGAGCTGTTTGTTTGGCATGGGGGATTTTACATTACAAAGCCCTAATTGAGAGCAAATCAAGGGCTCTTGCTCTGCTTTCCTGGCCGCTGTTCCCTTGTGTCAGCCGGGGAAGGCAAGGTGTGAGTGGTAACCCCTGCTCCCGATCCCTGCTAGCAGCAGGGAGGAGGAGGAGAGGGCTCCCTCTGCACGGCCCGCACCGCTCCTTCCCTCTCTTCTATTTTCGGATGTCTCCTCCCACTCTTGTTTAAACATATTACCTAGATCCATAACATTTGCCAGCTGGGGGTAGTAATGCCTGCTCCCAAGGTGCCTGCGGCACTCACACAAAATTAGGCAATGGAAGGAAACCTTCTCAGCAATTATGTGAGAGATGATGGTGAGCCAGGAGGAAAACTGTATGCAAAAGGTGTGCTCTCCTGCCAGCAAATTAGGGCTAAATTACAGAGCCCGGGAGTCTTCCAATAAGTTATCATTGTATCACAAATGTAGTTTCAGTTAACAAATTAAACAGGGAACAACCTCACTGCCCACCAGCTACCACACCAGAGGCACTTCGAAGACTTTTCTCTTGTCACCAAATGGTACAGCTTAAAACAAAACCCCAAACCTAAGCCCATTTCCTCAGCTCCGAGAGGGGTGCCAGCAGCCGTGGAAGCCACAGGCCTCTTCCAGGTCCTCTGCAGCCCTGCTTGAGCCATGGCACACGCTGGTTATTCCTCGACCTTCCTGCCTCTGGGCCAGGGCTAAGGACCAAGACCCAGCGATGCTCAGCTCCACTCTAGGCACACCACACTGACTGCGGGGAGTGGGACTGGGGCACAGATCCCACCATGGGCTGGGTGTTGTGTCCTGCAGGAGCAGGTCCTCCCCACCGCGTCCCCTCCAACAGCGTTTCAGCAAACACCCTGCTGCCGACTGCCCTTTTTTATTACTTTCCAGCAGTTTTTCCTCCAATTTTATGGCATTTCATTAGAGCCGCCAGAAGGTGATACTGCCCCCTTCCACAAGTGAAATAAATTCAAGCTTTATCGCTTCTGGAAATGCTGGAACAGCTGTCAGCACATTTGATGGATTTTCTCAATTACAGGACTTGTGGAGCATTTTATACTTACATCCGCACCGAAGTCTAATATACTGTACTAGATGTTTGTGCCCCCCCCTTCCCCACCCCTTATCTCTTTGCATCTCCCTCCCTAATAATGGTCAACTTGTTGTTTTTCTCTTAATTCCTTTTTTGACTGTAACCTTTATTCCTCCCTGATAATCATCTCGCCTTTTCCTTCTTTATTTCCCAATAACACTTAACTTGTCTACAAATGCAGGTGGTGACCCCAGAGCTGGTGAGTTCCCCTGTGACGGCTTAACCAAAAGAGCACATACACCTCATCCTGGCAGCATTCAGGCTGGGGGCATGGGCAGAGAGGCCAAGCAAGGAGGACTGACTCTATGGGCTGCCCTGTGCCTTCAGGACACAGTTTCCTTGGAAATACATCCCATTTTTACCTCCTCCTTGGTTTCTGGATCTTCCCAGTGTGGGCAGCATCCCAAGCACAGGGACCTGTCCCCCTCATCAGGGCCAGAAAGCGCAGGAAGCAGCCCACAGCCATCTCCACCTTCTCCTAAAGACATCCCTGACAGATGAAGGCTCATTTCCCAGCGCTCCCAAGGGAGCCCTTCTCATCCGGGCTGCTCCGGAGACTGTTTTCCAAGTGGTCTATATGAAATCATTTCTCAGGCTCTTCTCCGCCTCGTCGTATACCTGACAGGTTGTATCAGCTCACACGCTGTCATGAACACATCCCGTTTTGATGGAGGCATTTCTCCACGTTGCTTCTTTCAGCGCAGGTGCCCCACTGAGGCCTCGGGATTGATGGAAACATTTCTTTTACCAGGGTGAACTTATCTCAGCTCACCATTAAAATGCCAAATTACACCTTTCCCTTCTTTCTGGCTGTAATCCAAAGCAGAGCAGCAGCCCAGGGCTTGCAGCTCCCTGAGGCAGCGAGCAGCACAGGGGCTCAGGTGGGAACGTCCCCTTACAAGCAGCCACATCCTCCCCACAAAGTGAGGCTGCCAGAGCTGAGCTGCTGCTTTGTGCCACTTAAAATAAGCGTTTTAAATGGGTGCCTTCCTCTGAGTCGCAGGGAGAGGAAATCCTGCACAAGCAAGTGCCCCAGCACTGCATCTACCAATGGCCAATAAAAAAGAGCATGTGCATGTTGAGGCTTGCCTCATTTAGCCCAAAACTTCACCCCTTTGAGAAGATGGGAAGGGGGAGGCACCCACCTCCTGCAGGAGCAGGAGTGAAACAGAGTGGAGATGAAGCCGTGCCCCATCCTAGAGGAGGTCCAGCATTGGTCACTAAGGCACTGCCTGGGTTTCCCACCTCCCCGCACAGCCCACACATGAGAGCTGGCAGAGGGGTCTGAAGGAGCAGCTCCATGCAGAACAGCACAGATCCTCAGCAGATTTCTGCAAGCCAAGGTGTGATCCCAGATTTATTCAAATCAGAACAATTAAGGCAATTAAAGGCAAAGAAGTGCTCAGGGAAGGTGTGGGGGGGGACTACTACCAAACAGAATTGCTATTACAGTCTATCAAATTGACACAAAAAGATTAAAAAGCTGATTTACATAAAGGAAAAAAGAAAAAGGGGGGGGGGGGAAAGAAGTCTAGTATTCCCTAAAAAAGATAATGAATCCTGCTGAGAAAATCACTCCACGCATAAAAGAGAAGCCAAGGTGATTATATATAACAAAACTAATCTTCTCTATTGCTTTAATCACCTCAGACCATTTCACCTGCTTATTTGGAAACTGTTAACCCAAGGAAAAAATTATTGTGAGAGCAGCCTCATTTCCAGCCCTGCGCTCAAATGGGCTTGTTTTCCTAAACATCCATCCCCGCAGTCTTTAACAGCAGCCATTGCTCTGCAAGATAAATGCTTGCTTAAGACTATTCTGTAGTTAATACATATATTCATGACTTGAAAGTGATGCAGCAAGGGAAGAGGGTGCCAGGAAGGCATGAGTGACCCACCAGGGTCATGGCAGCAGCCTGCCTGCCCTGCCATTGCTGCAGCCAGTGATAAGTTCTGCCCAAATTTGAGGAAGCACAGCATGCGGATCCTGTGTATGGCCAGGGCACACGGGATGCACAAAGGCAGCCCTGCATGTTTCCTTCCCAAAATCCTGGCTCACAAGGTGAGGATGGAGCTTACTTGGGGCTGCTCACAGAGCTAGAGATGTGAGCATCCATGGGATGAGCGAGACAAGGGGTGATCATCTCTGCTTTCGTAGCTCCTTGTATGCCAAAACCACCACCACTGGGACCCCACAGCAGGTCAGCAGCTCACACCCACACCCTACAGCAGGGCAGCACCAGGGAAGGACACCATTGCATACTGTGAGTATTGAAAGACTCTGTGCTGGCAGAGCGGACTTACCCGCAGTGCTGCAGCCTGGCTCAGCCTGGTGCAGCAGTGCATGCTGCATGCATGTGCACATGTGTAGATGTGTGTGACTTAAAGCAGCACTCAGGTGAGCACAGAGACCCTGTGTGCCCTCGGCTGAGCCCCTGCCCTGCACACCAGCCCGACAACCTGCAAGCAGCCATGGCATGGCCAGCACTGCCCTCACAGCCCAGAACAGGGCTTGCTGCAACATTCCAGGGGATGGGGAGGTAGAGTGACTCGCACAGGCACAGGGGAGCGTGCGCTGTTAAAGTAAATGGGTTTCATACATTGATGCTCTGGGGTGAGCTGGGAAGAGCCCCAGCTTTGAGGTCCACAGGGTTTATCTGTGGCTGACACCTCCCCACTGCCAACAAGAGCAGGAGCACCTCACCAGGCTGCGAGTACCTTCACAGACAGCGGCCGCAAAGATGAATGTGTTAAGCCCATGCCATATGTGCTTGGTTTTCTCAATATTAATCATATTTGATACTGAGAAGCAACACCTCTTTTGCTAAATCAGACATAGTACATGAAGCGCCGGTTCTTTCGCTGCCCGCATGGTAGCTTGTGAGATTTTATAGATGGTTTATTTTTATATGTCACAGCTTTGGTTTGAAGCCCACTGAAACCCACAGAAACCCACCAACGCTGGAGGCTTTGTGTCAGAGCTATAGCAAGCAAACACACGGAGAGGAGGCTCTCAAGCAGCAGCAGCCTGCGCTGGCACCGTGTGCCACTGCCATCAGTGGCAGCTCCATATTGCAGCAGTAAATTCGTGCAGGTCTCCATAACTCACCCCAAATGCCTCGCTCGTTTTTCTTACAAAGGCAGATTCACCATGATCTCCAAATTCAGGGCTGGCATGAATGATACTCGTTATCCCAGGATGTCAGCAAGGACACGCAGAAACACTCCCTCTTCCAGTCACTGGTATACAAATCAGTTTAGGCAGGACATACCTGCACTGCCCTTGCAGAGCCTAGTTACCTCCCAAACCCGGGATATTCAGAGGAGGGGAAGACATCGAGCCCAGGCGCGCAGAGGGAGCAGGACGATGGTAAGCATCCACTCCTAGACATAAATCACAGAAATCGAATTAGATCATCTCAAACTGAGGGACAGAAAGCCAGTTATAGATCCATTTTACAACGCCAGCCGACGTGGCTTCCATTTGTGACTCGCTGAGTGACATTACTTACCCTGAGTGCTTCTCTGACAATATAAGCACTTAATGTGAAGACATGTGTAAAATTACAGCAAAATGAATGAAACTCAGGAAATTATGTAAAGTTTATGGGGTTGATTTTCTTTTTCCTTTTTTTTTTTCCCCTCTTTTCTGAGTCCTCTTCTCAATTTCTGCCTTTTAAATGAAGATCTGGGCAATGCATCACCTGACAGTGCCTTCCCAGAGCACAGGCTCTTCTGTGCTTGATGCATCTGAGCAACCTGAAACTGATACTGGTGTGCACTGAACAGCATATAGACCTTCATGTTGATGAGGCGAATCCTGCAGCACTTAAAAGCAAGCCATGCTGAAGTGTCCCATGTATCTCCGTCTCCAAAGTGCAACACACTTATGGAAATTGCAGATGCTGTGGTGCTATTTGTCTGGAAAGAGACATTACAGATGACATATGAACCTGATTTCTCAAACAGATGAGGCTTGTGAGAGGATTAAGGAAACATCTATAAATTAAGATGCAGAATAAAGTTCCTGCTGTCTTCCTCGGCCTCTTGTGTTGGCTTGAGAGTCAAGTGCTCACGACTGCGTATTTGGCAGAACACCAGCATCCCTCCCTTGCCTAGTGCTATAAAATGGACAGATCTTATGCTGTGATTCCCCTTCAGTAGAGCAGGCGAAACCACAGTGCCCCAGGCTCTTGCCAGTGCCCCCTTCGCAGCCATCCATGGCCAGGTCCTCAGTCATCATCCCCTGCAAGCAAGGTGTCCAGCATGCAGAACGCATCTTTATCCTGAACTTCTTTTATTATCTGTGTACTGCAAACCCATGTGGTGCCCATTCCTGAAAGCCATCACAGGCATGATGGAGATGTCCCTCTGGATGGGAGTGTGGGTGAGCAGGCAGCCTGTGGCCCTGGGGTACAGCCAATGCTCCCCACACCAGATGGGGGATCCCTACAAAAGGCAATCACCTCAGTTCAGGACACAGATGGAGATTTCTGGGTTTATTCAGTGTTCTTTGTGCATGAGACAGGGTTAAATGCAAGGGAAAAGAAGTTCATCTTTCTCTGCAGTGACCCCAGGAGTGCTGTAATTAAACCCATACCACAGCCCCACTTGTACTCCGCAGCAGCCCCTCTCCCAGCTGTACTTCCCAAGGAGACAACATGCGGGCAGGGAAACCAAATTCCTGCTGCCATCTTCAGCTCTGCCCTGATAATGCATGCATGGCAGAGCTGCACTGGGGTAACGTGCACACCCCAAAACCTCCCGCAAGCAGACCCCATCCTGGCTGCACCCAAGAACAGTGGCGAGCACTGGGCGAGGAACCTGCACTGGATAGGCACCAGCCCAAAATCAGCGCCCAAGAAGTAAGTGTCTGAAGTGCCAAGGTGTTTGCATGACTGTTACAGATCACTGACAGGGACAGAACAAACGGGAAAGCATCAAAATATTCTGATTTTTATTCAAAACAGATTTTTTGGTTGCTGCATTGGATACAGATGGATTTTTCTAGAAAGGGAGAGATAACTCCAAGCCACAAGGGCCTGTGCCAGCCAAGCAATCTGGACTGATCTGAACTACATCCTTTCCCCTGACTGGGTCAGAGAACACACTGTTTGTATGACTCTGCAGCCTCTGTAAGAGAAAACACACAGTAAGAAATTACTCTTTTCTTCCTGAGCACAAATCGAGGTGGATAAGGTCAGAGGTAGGAAGGCAAATAACGGGAACAGAGATACCCTGGTCTGACTGAGGTTAGAGGAGATGCCATTGCCAGTACCATGGTTGGTTGAAGCAGACTGTCAGCCGGTGTTTTCCCTCGGGACAGTACTGTTCACACAAGGAGTTAGGAAGGAGTAAGAGGTGAAGGATCAAGAGGTAAAGGAGCTTACCTATGCCTTTAGGGCCTCACCTTTCCTGACTGCAGTGGAAGCAGGGCAGCAGGCACACAGCTGAGACCAAGCCCCAGAAAGCAGCTAGCAGTGTGAGTCACCTCGCAGAAGCCGGCTGCAAGCCATTTTCCTTTCTGTTAGCACAGCCTGCTTCACAGGAACAAGGAAAGGCTCCAAACTTGGAACATGAAAAAGGCATCAAGCAAAGACACACAAGTGTTTCCATTTGTTTCATTGCAGATAATGGGTGGCAGCTACCACTTCGAAATCAAGACTTGCTCTGCTGAAGACCTCCAGCTGACACATCACCAGTCATTTACAATCTGCCATTAAACATACACAGTCATTACAACTCTTTTCTCTGCTAGCTGCAGCCTCAGGACTTTTTGCTTAGGCTGCACATAAGTTCTTGTTTGGAAGATTTAAAAGGAGAATAAAAATAACAATCTTGGTCTCCCAGAGCTGTCTTGTGGTGCCTTGGAGGGACATTGTGCCAGAGCCCCAGCAGGGCTGCCGCCCCATCCTGCTCAGCACTGGGCACGGCTTTCCTTCTTCCCAGGTTTAACTTCACTCCCGATTTCTCTGCCTCCTGCCCACTGCGGCACAGGGGGATGGGTAGCGAGGGTTGTAATCAGTTCATCACACACTGTCTCTGCTGTTCCTTCCCCCTCAGGGAAGATCCCTCACACCCTTCCTCCCTGCTCCAGCACAGGCTCCCTCCCATGGGAGACGGTCCTCCATAAACATCTTCAGTGTGGGTTCTTCCCATGCGCTGCAGTTCTTCATGAACTGCTTCAGTGTGGGTCCCATCCGTGGCTGCAGCTCTTCAGGGACTGACTGCTCCAGTGTGCTCACCCATTGACCTCCATGGGCTGCAGGGGCACAGCTGCCTCACCGTTGGGCTGCACCAGGGGCTGTAGGGGAATCTCTACTCCAGTGTCTGGAACTCCTCCTCCCCATCTTTTGCACTGATGTTGGGGTTCTGCAGAGCTGTTGCTCTCACATACACTCACTCCTCTCTCCAGTTGTCATGCAGGAGGATTTTCCCCCTTCTTAAATATGTTATCCCAGATAACCACTGCTGATCATCTTGGCTTTGGCCAGCGGAGGGTCTGTCTCGAAGCTGGATGAAATTGACTCTCCTGGACATAGAGGGAGCTTCCAGCAGCCTCTTACAGAAGCCACCCCTGCAGCCCCCCTGATACTGAAACCTTGCCACACAAACTCACTCCTGCCCTTCCAAAAGCAAGACCAGATCTGCAGGGAAAGGTCATACCCTCCTCTGGACCTGCTGCTGCAGTAAAAGCAGACAGAGAAGTTTGGGGACCACTGGTGTCACACAGGCCACTTGGCAGTCACCTCCTCTGCCCCACGCTGCATGGGACTCAGCCCAAAGTCTGCCTGGTTCTCCAACTGCATCCTTTGTTCAGATCAGAAATACCACCGCTCCCTACAAACCTTTCATCACTTGACATACCTCCCCACAGAGGTGACATGAGAGGAACGATGGGGAAAGAAATGATCAAAGAACACTGTTATGAGGATATCTGGCAGCGGAGCTATCATTCCAAATGAGGCACAGCAGGCACTGCTCCGAGGCACTGACAGGCCCATGCTGGGTGAGGTGTCCTTAGCAAGCAGGAATCCAGCACAAAGATATCAGTGCTAGGGAAAACAAGACTTCTCCCACAAGCTGTCTGACCAGGGGGTAGTTTGTGTGAGCTACTGTAACAGAGCAGACACCATCATCCCAATTCTAACTTGGCTAAGTAACTGGCATCCAGTCGGAGATGAAGCTAACCACAGGTTATCTGGACTTCACGGTTTAACCCGAGGTTATTCCTTTTGGACTGGCTCTGATGGAGCTCTGTGACTACAGAAACAGCATGCTTCTGTCAACCAGGAGTTAGTGCCGTACCATGGTGCTTTCTCTTGCATTTTTGGGTTTCTGTGGCTCTCACCCTTATGCCTTGCTGAGCTGTCTGTGTCAGCCAACCCACGAAAATTTGGCACTGAAAAGATTCTGTGTTGCGCTGTTTTCTCACTCGATAGCTCATGATCCCTCCTGTTCCTCACAGATCACCACAACCATAAAGGCTGCCAAGCCTTGAAGCCAATAGCGGCTTTGGGATATTTATCTCACCTTCTTGTTTGACATGTTGGAGTTGATGCTGTAGCAACGTTGGAAATGGTGGTGAGGGCAAGCCCAGAGAATGAGAGGAAGGTGAAATTCAGTGCTCAGGAGCACAAAAAACACTGTAACTTGGAGCCGGTCTCATGACAACTATGAGCATCTGTTTTGGGAGAGAGGTCAGACCTGTCTATGACTTTGCAGACTACAAAGTTCCTATTGCATTTCTATTTAATAGCAATCAAGATTTATCCAGAAAATCCAAATTTCAGCAGGAAACCTGGATAGACAGTGTCCAGTTTATTCCTTCTCTGCTGAAAGCCTCCATGAATGAAACCAAAGCATTGCCATGGATCTCTAAATTGCTTTTATTTGTTTGGTTATGCTCCCAGAGAGCTAAATGCATTTGGCAGATTGAGACAGTTGTAGTAGGCAGAGTGCTAGAGATCACCCATGCCCTAGAGCTAAATAAAAGTGAGGTAATATTCTCTGCTGAGCCACCTCAGGTGCTGCTCTCCAACAGTATCCTTGCTGATGTCCTCCTTAATCTCTTCCTACAGATAGAAATGGGTAGAAGAGTTCCTCTCTCGGAATAACTTACCCTCCATCCAGGGCAGAGTCATTCCAACATGACACTATTCAAATTAAACCACAAATCTTCTCTTCTAGGGATAACACTGTGCTGTCTTTTCAAATCCGTTCTCATTTTCTTTCACCATTTTGACACCATTAGCATTCTGCAAGTGCTAACACACACAGAGAGATAATACTGTTAATTTTATTGTGCTTGGAAAGGCACAGAATAGCCTAAACTCAGCCAAATGCTTGGCTTTGCATTCTCCCTATCGTATAATAACCTTTTGTAGATAGCTCTGTGTGGCAACTCATTTATATCAAATCTTACCAGTTAAGGGAAGGAGAAAAGGGAACAATCAATAGCTATCTTGCCAAGGAGATCTGAAGTCAATAGGCTCCTGTTTTCCAGTGAGAAGTGCTGGTGTTAGAGCCCATGCAGGCTGCCTGGCTGGGGCAAAGCGTGCCATGGAGCTCACTGCTCTGTGACACTAAAGTTGGCCAGCAGACACCAACCCATGGAGAGCACGGTGCAGCCACCTGCTGCATTGCTGCTCTCTGGGAACCACGAGCATCTTAGCATCACATGTTGGTCATAACTGTGGGGGGAAAACACAGAACAGCCCTCTGAGCTCTGTAGCGCAGCGGAGCAGGAGGGGAGCGTGCACTTGCACAGCTCTAAGAACAGGAAGACCAGGATGTTTTGTATTTACGCCATGGGTGAGGAGCTGCTCTTCAGACACTAATTTCTCACACAGATTTTCACCCTGGGGCTGTATCCCCAGCCTTCAGCAGTGGCTCACTGGGAGCAGCCAACAAGGTGGGTGCACATTGCAGCATCAGAAGTCCCCATGCAACGCTGAAAATGCTGCTGAGCGTGCTCCCAGCAGTGGTATGGGGGGTCACTTCAGTGGGACTGAGGGGTATCGTCAGTCCCACATCACCGCTGGGGGAGAGGCGGAGGGAGACAACAAACATTTGTGCCCATTCATCTGAACAAGATGTTTAAAATGAGCAGATCTTTTCTCTACGCAGTTTTTGCTTCAAACATGGTGTAGAAGAAAAATCAATATGTTTTTCTCGGTCCAATTCCCTTCTGTCTAATAGGTCTGTTGTAAACGCCAATTTCACTGTCATTTACACTGTGCGCATCTGAGCTCTTTTATCAATAGTTAAATAAGAATACTTTAAAGTAACCTGATTTTTTATTTGAATTCCAATTTATGTTCAGATGGTTTGACACAAATCTAGTATAGAAGGCTCACTATTTTCATAGAACAAATGAAGTTATATAGCCACATGAGTAAATATGTTATATAATTGGATAAATAAATACTTGTGATTAGATACAGTATCTCACTCTTACCTACACAAAAGAGGTAGTGTGGAATGCTAATGGAAGCAGTGTACAAACCACTGTGCTTTAACTGTCAGCGGTCCATTAAAATCAACCTGGAAGACAATAGGCAAGAATAAGCACAAAAAAAAGAGGCTAAACCCAGTTATTTGAACCGAGGCTCCCTGCTTGCCGGTTTGAGGGTGATTCAAATCGGCTTACAGTCATTTTCACTTAAGCCAGTGCATCTGGGCGAAGAGGTCAAAATGTAATTAGTTGTGCAGAAGATGGCAGTGGTGGATAAAAGGTGATGATGGACCCTGCTGGTGGGATGGAGGATGGGGATGAGGATGGGGCTGGATGATGGGGATAAGGATGGACAATGGGGATGTGCCACCAGTTACAGGGCACAGTTAAAGCTTGCAGAGCCAAAGCCAGTACCTGGACAACTAACTGGTTGAAATTGCCCATTTGCAGGGAGTTTGAGAGAAAGCATTGATCTCGGTTCATATTGTCACAGACAATGCTTGCCTTCTGAGTGGGAAAGAGAAAATCAGTTCTTTTTAAGCTGATAAACACAGCCCAGCTGGGACCCAATTTGTTGTTTGGATATTACAGGCAGAGAGACAGACCGGAGTTCTGGCATGTTTTAAAGAGTGGCTCCCTCATGCAGCTAAATTAGTAATAGATAGCACATGCCTGCAATGGAAACCGAAGAAGGCTAATGGTAATCAGTCCTCTCTTACACCCACCCTCCTCTGCCCACATTTTGGTTCAGATCAACCTACACTACTTTTGAAGCGTTCTCACTGTTTTTTCTCCTCCGAACAACCTCCCTCTCCTTCCCACAACTTCAACCTGACTTTATAGTAAATGGACACACTAAAATTGGAGCTGTCAAGCATATATTGGTTACACCAGGGCAGTGAGGCAGCTGTCCTGAAACTAAGGACCACACACAGGCTCTCCTCTCTCTGCCATCACTGAAATTATTCACCAAACGAGTGTTTGCTAGCTTTTGACATGGAGGAAAGGCAGCTAAGAGACATCAAATCTATCTTTTCAAAGTGTGAAAGTCAGCCTAAATAATATTTTCTATATGACAGGAATTGACTCAAACCCAGCAGGCTGTGCTGGTTGAAATAGGGTATCTACCAGCAGAGCGATATAGAATATGCCACCCCCAGCAGCCACCTTCAAGCTAAAACGTGGGCACTCAGGGCCAAAGCTGGGGGCACTTCCAAGAATTATTCTAACAATTTCCCCTCATCTTCCACACTTCATTCTGACAGCAGTCACTGCGTTTGGTTTCGTTTGGGTTTGCATTTCAGCTTTACTTCTACTGCGCCTCATCCAACTGTTTTTTCCTCCACACGTGGCAGATGAAAACCTCTCCAACTGGTGAGTTACTGGGAAGCCCGAACACCTCATCCCTCATGTGCAGAACTTATGTGGCCTCATGACAGGAAGGGGTTCATGGCATGCAGGGTCCTGCGTGTACCCATAGCACATACCTAACCAGGTCATTAAACCATTCATATTGTATTTGTCATGTCTGGTACTTAAACAAGTGCTGACAGTGTCATCATTTTTTGTAGCTCTGAAAGCAACAGGAAGGTGTTGATTATACTGAGGCCTACAAGCCATGAAGAATGTGATGAAAGGGCTTAATAGACAAGAAAAAAGTCACCATTGTTTGGAGCGTAACCAAGTATTTATAGCATGTTTAAGCCCCTCTCTGGTCAGCAATTCATCTTAGTTCTCCCTTCTGTGTGACAGTCTGTCATGTGAAAACACGAGATGCTCTTCAGAGCTTATGTGACCTTTAGAGGTTCAGCCCAAAGCAGTTTTGCTGACAGCTGGCACACGAGGGACTTGCCATAAGATGAAATAACAACAATAACCAAGCTTCTGCAGGGCTCTCATCTGTCAATCCCAAGGCAGGGAAAACAGCACAGAGGATGGAGGCCAAAAGGCCGTACCTGAGCATGCACTGCAGCCCTGAGGCTTGTCACACCTACACTTAATCATGGAGGGGACGGAGAGAGGGGCAAAGGGAGCAACCAGGTGGGAAGGAGGTTTAGTGGGAACACAGTTCTTGATTTATCTTTGGAGAAAGAGTGACAGCCCCCAGAAGCCATTGGGACCACATGAGCCAGGATGTGTCTGCAATGAGAAGATACTGTGTGAAGAATTTGGTCTACATTCACAGTTAACTCAGAACAAATTAACCTAAACTAAGAAATGGTTAAGCAGGGACTAAATAGAGGTCAAACAAAACGAGAAGAAATTCAGCTTACTGAGGAAGACAAACAAAAGTGAAGCTGTAGTGACAAGAAAACAGTGACTTTCAAGAGGCATTTTTCATGAAGTGAGAGGAAACCCTAGACTTTTCTTTAGTCTACATGGAGCTGTTCACACAGTGGGCCAGGCTGGGCTTGCTGCAGTGTGCTCAGGGAGCCAAAAGATGTATTTTACTGGCTGTGCTTAGGAAACACAGCACATTGTCAAAGCATCAAAAAACTGCTTGTGCTCATCTGTTCCTGCACTCCTGCCCTTGAAAGAGTCCCTCTGTTGCTAAGGGGGATGATACTGGATAATGCAGAAATGGGCCAATACATAGCACAGAACGTAACCAGATTGTTTGGGGTTTAGAAATTGCTCTGTCAGAGCAGGCAAATCCCGGTGCGGCAGCGTGTGAACTGAGGAAGCTGCTCTGCTCCACACACAGGGAGGTGTGGTGGGGAATGGCCGTGTCCCTGGCTCGGGATGGAGGATTTCCATCCCCAGCTGCTCCGTCAGTGCACGAAGCTTGATCCCGCTCCAGCAGGATGGTGCGGCAGCGGAGCTCCATATTTCAAACGGCAGGGGTTAAGCAAAGTGACCAATTTCCTTGGACTAATTGAGCATGCAATCTGCCTGCTTGTAAAGCCTGTATTTGGCCGGGAAGATTTATTACTTTTAGCAATGATGAATGTCCAAGAGCACTGAGGGCAGACCTGAGCTGCAGTTCATTAACTTTAAGTGGGATGATGTTAAAAAAACATTTCTATTTTTGGTTGCTTTGTTCTGTGCTAACTGTGAATTTAGTCCTTCTCCTGTAATAAAGAGTCCAGGGAGTCCAGTGAATCTTGTTCTCTATGGCAGATACTAAACCTGTAGGATTTTTGTCCTTATCCTGATGAGTAAGCAGTTTTAGCTGGTCCTGAGAGGCTATGAAATGATAGAAGACTGCTCTGTGCAGGAGTTTGAAGTTAAGCCTCCATCTATCTCAGACACAGAAACGGAAATGGAGGGCTGACATGCCTTTGTCATTGGGTTTCAGAATAACACCTCTGAGGGGGGTTAACCCCAGCTGAACACCAGGTGCCCACCAAAGCTGCTCTATCACTCCTCTTCTTCAGCTGGACAGGGCAGAGAGAATAAAATGGGTCAGGATAAGGACAGGGAAAGATCATTCACCAGTTAGTGTCACAGACAAAACAGACTCAGCTTGAGGAAATGGAGTAAATGTACTAAGAATCAAATCAGAGTAGGATAACAAGAAACAATACAAAATCTTAAAACACCTTTGCCCACTTCTCCCTTCTCCCTGGGCTTAACTTCACTCCCAATTTCTCTATGTCCTCCCCTCCAATGACACAGGGGAGCAGGAAATGAGGGCTGTGGTCAGTTCATCACACACTGTCTCTGCTGCTCCTTCCTCTTCCTCTGCTCCAACATAGGATCCTTCCCACAGGAGACAGTCCCCCAAAAGCATCTCCAACATGAGTCTTTCCCAAAAGCTAACTGCTCTTCATGAACTGCTCCATATGGGCCCCTTCCCTGGGTGCAAGTCCTTCCAGAACAGTCTGCTCCAGTGTGGGTCCCCTGTGGGGTCACAAGTCCTGCAGCAAACCTGCTTCAGCCTGGGCTTGTCTCTCTACAGGTCCTGCCAGGAGCCTGTGCCGGCACAGGCTTCCTATGGGATCACAGTCTCCATTGGACATCCCTCTGCTCTGCAAGGGCATAGCCTACTTCACCATGGGGTGCACCACAGGCTGCATGGGAATCTCGGCTCCAGCACGTGGAGCACCTCCTCTCCTCCTTCTCCACTGACCCTGGGGTCTGCAGAGCGGCTGCTCTCACGTATTCTCCTCTTTGGCTACAATTGCACCTGCAGTGTAACTTTTCCCCCTTCTAACCCAGAGGCGCTGGGCTCTGTCAGACATAGAGGAAGCTTCCAGCGGCTTCTCTCGGAAGCCACTCCTGTAGCTCCGCTGCTACAGAAACCTTGCCACACAAACCCAATTCAACCTCTTTATTATCTTCATCTTCTCAGAAAGTCATCAGTTCAGTGCTCTGCCTGTGCTACTGCATCGCCACGTCCATCACAGGGGTATCATGGCACCCCCTGCCTTCCCCTGCATCTGCTTTAAAATCAGTTGCTCTGTTTGCATAGGATGGAAAGTGCAATGCAATGCTCCTCACACTGAGATGCTGGACACTTGACTGTCTAATGTAACATCTGTCCCCCTCCACGTCCATTGTTTGCAAATACTGTCCTTTTCTACCTTTCCTTGAAGAAAGACCGTTAGTAAATGTAGCTCTGCATACCTACAGCACATCCTGCCTTCTTTTGCTTAATATCATACTTAATACAAAACAGCCTCTTCTGTGTCCCTGTAGTGCAAGACCACACTGCTGCTCGAGAAATTGCTGTTGAGTGTTTGATGCTGAAAGATCATTTTGTTATAAATCATCCCCAGAGGTGGCTATGGCCTTTATAAAGCACTTTTGTGCTGCTCTCTTTACAGCTGTGTGTAGACTGAAACCCCCTGTGTGTCTGTTTCCACAATCACCTTGCATGCTATCAGTGTCAGCAGTGTCAACTCCAGATTGCATCGTGTGCATTGTGGCCCTGCCACACCTTACAGCCAAATGCAAATCCTTCTTGATCTATGTGTCACCCATTAGCCTCTGCAGACCCTGGGACACAGACAATCAATCTGCAATGCTGTATGCAAGGAGTCCACCGGCCAGGGTAAACAGCCTGGAAGCTGTAAAGCTAATGAATTTGCCTCTGAGGCTTAAATGTAAGAAAAGCAATTAATCTTGCTGCATTTCACTCATCATCAAGCAAACTTTTGCTGATGAAGAAGAAAACCGCTGAGCATAGCAGTTCACTCCCCATGCCAGCCCCTCCCTGTTGGTCTTTGTGGGTAACTGGCACATCATCAGTATCCCATGTTCTACAGACTCCCCAAGAGGCAACAGTGAAAGAAACAGGTAGATGTCAGTGAGGGAAGAGGGCTTTGCAGCTCAGACTTCCACTCCCAAAGAAGTCCCAGTTTGGCTCAGTGTCTCAATTTCCCTCAGATGTGATGGGGGGGGGAAAAACACAACCCAAAACCTGCCACCACCACCAAAAAAGACCAACCAACCAAACAAGCAAAACCAACCAGAAAACCTGTGAGGGAAGGGGGAATGTGCAAATCAGGTGTCAGAAGGTTTCACTGCAGCTGTGTATGAGATGTTTGCCAAGACTTGCCACTGAGACGGTATGAATCAGGGATGAATCCAGCTCCTGCCCATCTAAGTCTCAATGATGGGGCACAAGATGAAGATAGCAAAAACACACCACATCAGGTGTAATGTCAAGCCACTTCAGGCATCTGGACTATCCAAGGCATCTGTTTTAGTGAGATAAATTGCTCTCTTGAGCTGTCTGCTATAAGTGGAGCCTAGGCTGGCTGGGAGAGAAGTAATCACCTGCACACAGGGTAGCCAGGAGCGCAAGGTCATTTCCCAACACCAAACACAACCCAAGAGCTGTGTACGCATTCCTGCACAAGTACATGTGCAGCCTCAGGCCCACTTCCCTGTTGTTGCTCTGTTGCAGCCCTGGGGACACGAGGCCATGGCTTGGGGCAGCTGCAGGAACCCCCACACTCTGTTGGTTGGCAGCTGTAGGATGGGGATGGGGGGGATTGAGCGGGGTCACCCATCTGCTGCCCATTTACAGTTCTGCTTTGGGAAACACTGCCAGCTTCTCACTGCATTGCTCCAGTGCTTGCCCGTGCAGAGGAGCAGGAGAATCACAGTCTCTTGTCCCTTATCTCTGGCCTTAGCAACTCTAAGCCTTGCACCTTATTCCTCCCATACCTTCTACACCCCTCTCGTTGCGGGCACTGGGCTGCAGCATGCACCGGGCTTCAAAAGCCAGCTGATGTGGGAGCCACTGCATCACACACTGTTTCATCCCATTGGGATGTGCTTTTCCTGTTTGGCCAAAAATGTGCTGCCAAGAGCCAGCAGGACTGCAAGCTCAGCAGCTGGGAAGTGCTGCAAGCAAAGAGGTCGCTCGGCAGGCTTCTCTGCTACTGACCCAAGGGAAAAGCTGGAGCAGGCAGAGGCAAGCAGTGTGGGGAAAGGGATCTGGTTTATTGGCCCGAGGAAGTGTCCCCAGCGAGCGCAGGCTGCAGCGCGATGTCCTCAGCACAGCTCCCTCAGGCCTGGAGCTGGCAGTGGGGCTCTACTCCTCCACTTTTGGGCTGATGAGAGCAGCAGAAAGCCCTGCGCAGAGCCTTCAGCACCCTTCTCAGGAGCTCCGGGCAGGCAGCTCCTCTTTGGCTGCTGTAAAGTCTTGATGTGGGGCAGCAGGGGCAGACGCGAAGGAAACACCTGGTGCAGGCCCATGAACTTGCTGTTGAAGCTCGCTTTGCCAGAAGCTGCAGAGGCTGCTGGTGTTAGAGGTGGCTGCCTGCAGCAAAGGGGTGTCTTTGTCACCAATGGTGGCAGTCGGCATGCCTGCTCCTGTCTTGGCCTGCTGGGGCTGGTCAGCGCCACTCGGCGCCCCAGGTCGCCCATCTGCAAAAGAAACTGAGCAGAGAGGCGGTGTGAGGGTGTGCCTTGTGCCCACGCCCCAGCTGGCTGAGCTCAGGCAGTTGGGCTCCCCTGCCAGCCCCACGGCAGGGCTCAGAGCCACCTGGGGAGAGGGCTGGCCACCCCCAGCCCATGGCCACTGCCCAGAGCACACCCGGCATGCCCGGGCAGCCTGCGGGGCACGGCACGGGGGGCTCGGCTTGCTCCCTCCTGCACCTCCCGCCCGCCCACCCGCCAGCATTTCCTGGGGTCAGGCAGACGTTTGGCCCCATCTCCCTGAGGCTCCCTACATATAACTCCTCGGAGGCAAAGACAGGCTGAAATCTCTCTGGGTAGGGCACCCGAGGCAGCGTGATCCTATGGAGGGATGATTCCTGGCTCAGGCTGCCCTGCGGCTCTTCCTTGGGACGCACGTAGGCCACCTGCGGGCAGGAGGAGGAGGAAAAGGCATGTGATGGAGGCAGCTGCCTTGGCACAGTGGCCGTGCAGCACGGGCAAGCCTGGCCCGGTCACCGAGGCAGCTCCCAGCAGCCCCGTCCCACCACCGGCCTCTCCCTCCTGCCCCGGCCCTCACCTGGCGCCTTCTCTGCTCCCCTGGCCTGCCCTCAGCGGGCTGGGAACGGGCGTTCATATCTTTAACCACGGGCATCTTCCACATCCTGGGACGCTGAACGGCCGTGGGCTTCCAGGGAATTGCTGCCTCCTGAGGGCGGCAGCACTGGACTGCTGCCCTGGACTGAGGTACTCCAGGGCTCGCGCTCCTTATATACCCCACACGGTGTCACCTCCCGTCACAATGGCCTCTGGCCATGAGGAGCCCCCCTACATCACAAAGCTCTGGCAGTCGCCATGGAGATGCCCACACCCATCACTGTTTCCACCGAGTCCCAGCCAGTGAGGAGCATCTCCACAGTGACCAGCGAGGCTTCATAATGCTGGCGCCATGGCGTCAATGACCACTGGGCACACCAGGGCTGCTGCAGGCACTCATAGAGTCAACCCACTTGGAAATCCTTTCTTAACGCCATGTGTCACCTCCTCTCTATGCCAGTGACGGGTGAGCACCAGTGTGAGCAACTGAAGGGAGCAGCCCTCAAGGTTTTAGTGCAGAAAATACCCAGAAAACGTCTGCTAAACCAGCAGCAGATGTCTGAAGTCCTGGGAACAGGAGCATCCCTGAGGACTGCAGCTGGGTACCAAGAACCTGGAACAGCCCAAGGCACCCTTGATAACCACAGAATCAAGAACCAGTAATCACAGGCCTATCATCTGGAAAGGGGACAACTAGCTAAAAAAGGTGGAAAACAGGCTGGGAAAGCAGGAAACAGCAAAAGGTATTGGCTGCTTCAGCTGGAAGGAGAGTGAAACAGCCTGGGAAAGCAAAATTGGTCTGACAAAACCAGGAAAGAAAATGATCTAGGGGTGAAACAGAAACATCTGCTCCAAACAGTGGTGTCCAACACCCTCTCTCGTAGCAAGAAGTGCTGAAGAGCCTGTCAGAGAGCTGTGAGTGAGAGCAGGGCTAGCAAGAATCAGCAGGGTGCCAGAGTATTTGGCCCCAAAGGGGCAGCAGGATCCAGGGCACACAAAGAGCTGCCTGGCTGCATAAGGGCAGTCCAGGCTAGTCTCGGGAATCAGATGTAATTCAGAATCACCAGTGGCACTCCCACGAGTGATGTTTGCTGAGATCTGTTTAGTGCAATTTCATTGCCTGTTGAGGACCAGAGTTTATTCCCTTCAAGGCTTATTGCTGTGATTCTTCAGGCTTGCTGCATGAGAGTGAGCAATCCAGTTCTGGGAAACACGCAGGGTGGAGAATACATATGATTTTGGTCATTTGGGGCAGCAAGAAAAGATGATGCAACATAAACATTAGCACAAAGGGGAAAGAGAAGGATAGGAAAACTGATGAAGAAATCCATGAGCCAAACAAGACATGCAGATGACTACATTTGTCACAGCAAGTACTTTACTCCTCTTAAGAGGAGCACAAAGGCTGAATCCTTATTGCTTTGATCTCCGAATCACTCCTTGAAATGCAGGAGTTTTAGCAAGCTTTAAAATCCACACAACAAAATGTCCATGTTTTAGCAGAATTAAAACATATTTTAATTATCTAGTTTGATTTAATCTGTATATGGTAACAAAATGCATAGAAGACACTTTATACACACATTAAAATATTTAAACTCCATGCAATGGGGCTAGAGTTGAAACGTGAAAACTCCGTCAGAAACCAGCCCTCTACCTCAGTATCTAGTAGAGTGAAATGAGCAGGACATGATTGTGAGACAAGCCTTTCACACTTATATTGGTGATTTGGAGTGAGAAGTGTTTCCATTTACTGCCAATGAATAGATCAAATAAGAAACGCTGCTTTTAGGTTTCTCACCTGCCCCAAAAACTTTAAATGGCAGAAAAATTCTGCTCAGGACAGGAGTTGTAGAAGCCTTATTTAGTGGATTGAGCTTTCATATTCTAGCAGAAAGGATGGGGTATGAGCCAAAGGCACAGCACAGGTCAACACATGGCGGGGGAGAAGCAAGCATGGGGAATGGGCTGGGCTGGGCTGCAACCCTGGAACTCCTGTCTGCAGGCAGCACAGAGGGAAAAGTGCAGCAGAAGCAGGAAATGGGATGAGGACCAAGCCACGGTGTGTGTTGTCAATGAAACAAAGTTCTTAGTTTATTGTTCTGCCTGGGTTTTTTTCCGTATCAAAGGTGGTTTTTTTCAGTTTATCTTAGAATAACAGTAATCACTACAATCAAACCTGCAATTGCTCTCTGCACGAGATCTTGTAATTTTGGATGGAGTTAGATAAAACTCAACATAAATGAACTCAGTTCAACCTTCTTGAGAAAAGCAAGGCTAATTTAAACTGCACACCAGTGTCATTTGATGTGGTACCTGCAGCACTTACGGCCTCGAAGTGGAGTCTCACTGGGTGGCTGTGAGGCCACCTGCAAGAATGAACCAGATTTGGAGCTTCAAATCTTGTTATGCAGTGCCATCTTGAGGTTTTGTGAAACGGAAAGGAGTTTACTCAAGGATATGTGTAGTTTCTATCAGGTTGTATAGTTTAAACAGTTAATTCTTCAAGGTGTACAATGGGATGCATTTAACTGTGCAAACCAGAGAAGACAGGGCTGGACTCACTCGGCAGGAGCACCAGTGCCCCATTCCCTGCTCCATGGTGGCATGAATGCTTTGAATGGCCTTTCCTGGGAAAAGCTCACCTATCCAGCATTTAAAACCGCAGCAACGCACATCACACTGGCACTGGAGGTAGCTGTGAGCCACAGCACACTGATGCTCCTCTTCTCTGGCAAGACATAAACCTGTATCTCTGCCCACTGCGAAGTGGCAAAGCACAGGGCTGGCACCATGGGTGAAAAGTGCCACCTCAGCCACAGCTGCTCTGGAACCTGTGGGGTTACTGCTTCAGTGCCTCTGCCAATGCAGGTTCGTCCCTCCAGCACCGGGGGACGACAGTTGTTCAGGGCTAGGGGATTCCATGGGGGTATTTGGTGACAACGGAGCAGCAGTAACCCCGAGCCTGGTTTTGGGCTGCCAGGACTGGCAAGAGGGTAGGGAGCAGGATGGGAGTCACAACCTGGAGTGAAAAGCAGGAGGGCTTGGAGGTGCAACCTGAGCACTTCCCCATGTGAGGAATGGACAGCGGGGACGCCAGGCAGGTGGGAGGCACCGCCGAGGGGCAGCGTGACGCTGCCGCATCACCTCCCCCCGCCATGTTGTGCCTGTGCAGACAGGGTTGGCTGGCCCTTAGGGCGAGAATCCTGGGTTCTGAGGAAGGTGGGCTGCCCCGGCAGCGGGGCACGCATGCAGGGGTCCCCTGGGGGTGGGAGCAGCCCTGCGGGGCCGGGACCAACAGCCCCCCCAGGAGCCGGTGTGCCCGTGGGGACGCGCTGGGTGAGCGGGGGTCCGGTGTGCCCGTGAGGACGCCCTGGGTGAGCGGGGGTCCCGGCGCCCTGGCGGGGTCTGTGAGGACCCACCCGCCGCAGGGGCAGCTCGGCCGTTTCCGTCACCGCTCGGCACTTTCCGGTTGCCTCGGCCCCGCGCGCGTGGGGGCGGGCGGGCATGGGGGGGGTGGAATAGGGGGAAGGGGGTTCGCGCGCCTCCCCCCCCCTCCACCTCCCCCCGGGAACCCCACTCGGTGCTTTCCGCGCGGGCTGCCCCAAGCGGAAGCGCCATTCGCGCCTTCCCGCGGCCGCTCGGCTCTTTCCGCCTCCGCTCCGGGGCGCTTCGTTCGTTTCCGCGGTCGCTCGGCTCTTTCCGCGGGGGCCGGCGGCGCGCTCGGCCGTTCCCGCCGCCTGCTGGGCGCTCGGCGTTTTCCGTGAGCGCTCGGCGTTTTCCGTGCGGGCCGCGGCGCGCTCGGCGCTTGCTCCCTGGCTGGCGCTCCTCAGTCGGCCGCTGCCTGCCTGTCGCCGGGCTGGGAGCGCCTGTGTGTGTGTGAGTGACGCGGCGGAGGTGTAGTTTGACGCGGTGTGTTACGTGGGGGAGAGAATAAAACTGCGGCGAGATCCTAGGCGCGAACGAAAGCAGTGACGGAGCAGCCTGGTAACCGGTAAGAGGAGGAAGGCGCCCAGCAAACAGGGGCGGGGGGGAGGGAAGGAAATGGAGCCCGGCGGGGACCAGGGGAGCCGCCGGGCGGCAGGACGCGGGGGCCCGGCCTTGCACCGCCCGCGGGAGGGGCGCCCGCTTTAAAGATGGAGCCGAGCTCTGCAACATCCCCGCCGCCGCCGCGCCGCGAACAAAGGATAATGGCGGATGGGAGCCGGCCCCGGCGGCGGCCGCCACGGCCGGGCGGCGGCGGCGACTCTGGCGGCAGCCAGCAGCGGCGCTCCCCGCGGCGGGGAAGGGGGATCGCGCCCCCCGGCCCCTGGAGGAGGCGGCGGAGGAGGAAGACGACAAGGGGGGAGCGGCCGCGCACCCACCCGCGCCCCCTCCCCGCGCCGCCCCTCCTGGTGCGCCCCGGCTTGCTTCTCCGCCGCACACCCCGCGTCCTCCCCCCGGCGCTGCCCGCTTCGGTCGGCGGCGGCCCCGGGCACGGCCTCCCGGCCGGCGCGGCACCCGCCGGGCTCCAGGGACGCGGGGCCGGCCGTGGCGGCGGCAGGCGGGCAGCCCTCCTGCCGGGCCGGGCCGGGCCCCCGCTCCGCGCCCGGAGAGTTTCACTTCCCCGGTGACCCGAGTGCGCTGTATAAATAAATAAACAAACATCTTGCCGTGATGGAAACGAGGACGTGGGGTGCTCCTGCGCTCTGTAACGAGAAGTTCTTAATAAAATCTGTGCACAGAAGCTCTGGGCCAGCGCTTGGTCTGGTGGTTTGCTTTTATTTGCAGTGTGGGGCACGGCCGTCTGCAGCAGGCTGTGAAAGGGGTAATGGTGCTCGGACACCCAACACCGCGCTCCGCTCCGGGCACATATCGGAGGGGAGAGCTTTAAGCCCGATGCGCAGATCACGTAACAGAGATACGGTTCCCTTTTGCTGCGTTATTTCTTCCCTGTTAGTATTTTTAACCCGACGTGAACTTGAGCTTGGCCGTGGCTGGTAAAGCTCGGTTTGGGATTTGCTTTTGCCAGTTTCCCACAGACACTTAGGTGCTGCACAGCGAGCAGGATTTGACCTCTATTGCTGCCTCAGTCGCAGATGTCAACTCGGCTGCCTTTTCCCACCTTACACCAGCCTTGCCGTGCTGCTGCTGTGGGGCTTTTTTTTCCCCCTGTTTTGTTGCCTAGTATAGAAGACATTATTTTGACTTCATTTCAGCTTTCAAACCCCAGATATCTGCATTTTTATATACAGTAATAAGTAAAAATTATGCAACAGTCTTTCAAAACTTCTTTTAACCAAAGATTGTAACAACTTTCAAATGTATACAAGGATAACTTTTTTTTTTTTTAAAGATCATATGACTTTTCTTCCCAACAGCATGTTGATTTTGGTTTAGTACATTTCCCCCCTCTTAAATATTGAAATGCCTGCACATAATCTGCTTCTGGAATAATACTTGTCATGATTTATTCTCTTTCTGGGGTTACAAATAAGTTTCCTATTAAACAAAGGAATAGAGACTTATTTAGGCATATTGCATATCTCTGTTTAGTCCCATTGTGACCACCAAACACTATTTCAGAATACAGGAATTTTGAGACTCTACTTGATTCCTTTGCATGTATCAATATGGGGTTTTCTTACAGTAAATTCACTGAAATAAGCTTTTATTCAACATGGGTATTTGTGATTCGCCTGTCCTTCCTTGTACATGAATTTCTGTCACTTCCACCACTCCTTTTGAAATGAAGGCCAAAGGTGCTCTGCATCACTCTGAATAATACCAACATGAAAAGAGGGTTTCTAAACTTGAAATTGATTAACAGACATCTGTGGGCTTAAGTAAGTAACAGAGGTTTTGACAGTGATTAAAGAGAACTTAGTTATTGGTGTATTTCATTCATTGTTTGATGGTATATGCACTTAAATACCAAAGTGTAATAGTAAATCCTTGCTTGGTTTTTGTAGCTTTGGAAACACAACATTCTATTTCATAATAGGGTGGAAGACTCTCAGATCCATATTTTCTAACATGGATCTCCGCATTTCCTCACCAGCTTTGTATCCTCACAGATGATAGAGAAAAGGGGTCAGAGAGGTGGTTATTTGCTAAACATCAATTACAAGTGACCTAAAGTGAAATAATTTGCATGCAGTATAGAAGAGTGTAGTAATTTTTAGTTCTTTAATCTCACTGATAGAACATCAAATGCTTAGATTAGTACTCTCAGCTTTGTGTTTGGATCTGCAGTAATGATCTGCATCTGTTCTTCATACATATATATATATATATACATATATATATATATATATCAGGGTCTCTGCTACCCTGGGTGGGTTAAAAAAAAGCCAACCAAAACCCAAAGGTCTAAATGGGGGAAAATTCTCTGATACAAGGGAGTTCAGAAACTTCTCATTTAGACTGTCACGTCATCAGTCTGTCTTTTCTGGATGCCTGCACCAGCGTAGCTATTGCTGGTACTGATGTCAAAGATAAAGTATTCTGTAGTAGCTGATCTTATTCTGGAAAGTAGGTGTTCTGCTGCAGTAAGAAGCAAACAGCCTCTTGCCTGAGTATAGCTACATCTCTGTAGGTGCAGATTCTGATAGCACATAAAGCTCTGGCTAGGAATTTCTGTTGACACCCTTTTGAAACAAATGGGATATTCACACCTCGCCGCTATTTTTGGATCTCTGGAAGCAAGTGGGGATCAGTTACTCATACTGCACTTCTCAAGGCTTTTGTGCAGTGAGAAGGCCATGCTAGCTGACACTAAAGTTAGTTTCATGGGACATGACAGCAACCCTCGTCTGCAGCAGCAACATTACTGAATGTGGTTTGAGCTCTCTGGTGCCCTACCTGCATACAGTTGAAGTTTCATGACAAGGCAGTGATTGAACTCTGAATCAAAAATTGTGGTGTTTCATCTGCAATCTGTGCAGTCCTACTTCATAGTGGTTATGAAAATCTGAGCAATCTTCAGTTAATGATCTTTGTACATCACCGAGCATGAAAACACTGATACCTGTTTTATTCTGCAAAACTTTTAGATTATTTGGTTGTACTGCAGTTAAAAAGGTTTCATTACTTTTCAGTTGGTCTCTGGCACAAGACTACACTAGCTACTTCAGACAAAGCTGCAGGAAGCCTCATAATGACCTATTTTGGAGCCACCTTCATGCAGGAAACATAAATGTCTGCCCTTGAGGTTCTCACACGTTTTGGAGAGGAGAGTTCAAGTGATGTGTAAAAAATCTGATTCTCTAAGTGTTGTTCCAGTTATAGCTTGTTTGGTCAATGAGGTTATCAACAAAATGGTTTTTCCGTGCATTTGGAAGTACTGAGTTGTTTTCCTCTTTTGGCAGAAACTTTTTCTAAACTTCAGGAATTTTGAGAGTTTATCTACTGCCCAATGGACTGAAACCATAGTTCCACATACAGGTTTTTGACTAATACTGGCTGAAGCATCCTCTGTCTGGTGGTTTGTTCATGTGTTTTCCATTGCACTGGCACAAGTGTTACAAGGGTTACTGCATGGTAGAGCTGACTGGGGAGCTGATGCATCAGGGTGGGGGGTGGGAAGCCTGGTTATTTTTCACCTGGATCATCCCTCCCCTGATAGCTGCAGGCTGCACATGATCTGTACCAGCATATGCAGGGAAGGGTGGGTCCGGAAGGAGCAGGAAGATGAGGGCAGCTCAAACAGCAGTGTTTCTAAGTGAGAAAATGCAACCTACATGTGAATTTCAGCTATTGCTGTGCTTGTAACTGAAGCTGGATGGCACAGATACTGTTGTGGCTCTTCCTGCTGCAGCCCTGCATCATTTAGCTAAGCTCAAGTTTTTACGTGTGCTAAATATGAGCAAATGAACACGAGCAGCAGCCCTTCACAAACTTTAATATCACATGTACATACTGTTTGTTGTGCTACTTATTTCCTTGGATTAAACACCTTTTGTGTGGTTTTGGGTGTTCTTTTAACAGCTTTAACATTCACTTGCTCAGTGCTGTTCTCACATGTCTTCTTGTGACTTTTAAACTCCTGTTGCTGTTCTCTGCAGCTCTTTGCTGCAATCTCTTTAATCATCTCTTCAGCAACCCTGCAACTCCTGTGATATTTTGGCTCCAATATCACATGCATTTTTTCTGATCAGTGCTGCCCTTAATCTAATTTGTTTTCCACTGCTGTTCCAATATCAGTTGGATTTTGCTTCCCCTTGCACCTTTTCTAGGCTTAAATGTAAAATCTCTTTTCATCTAGCTTATATTTTATACCCCGTGGAGTACTGGATGGGAAGCATTACTTTATTGCCTTTTTCTGATGACTTCCTCTGGCTCTATGCAGCTGGCCCAGACTCAAACTCTGCTGTGCCTGTCCATTCCTCCAAGTGACATGCAGTGTGAGCAGGGTTTGTAAATTTATGTCTTTGTAGGTTGTAGGGAGCTTTCTCTTGAATAAAAGCTTAGGGCATTGCTACAGAAGTAGGACCCCTGCCCCTCTTTGTGAAACTCATCCAAATTTTGTCTTTTGTGCTGATAGGAAAGTTCTGGGAGATACCAAGATGTGAAAAAGGGCACTTTGTAGTAATGCCACAGTATAATACCAGCAGAAGTCTTTTACTGTGGTCTCATCTGAGCTCTCGAGAGACAGACATCTTACTCACTCCTTCTCTCCTGCTCCTGGTTCTGTGGTGTTCAGCTGTCTCTTACACTAGCTGCAGTTTTCATTGTATGTAAAATCTGATGAGGCAGCTCAAATCAGTAACCCAGGAGAAAAACCATCCTTTTTTGTTAAGTTGGTTTCTTCTGTGTGAGTGAGCTGAGTCAGTTGGTGATTAAGATATTGTTAGCACCAACACTGGTGTGTATTTGCACGGAGATGCAGGGAAGGGAAGTGGGGGCACAACTTCATCTCTTCAGCAGCAGAGACCTGGGTCAACAGACCTGTCCTGTGGAACTGTAGCACATCCATGATTCATCATGAAAGAAGGAAGAGTGAGGCTCTGTCCATGGTGATCAAGAGCCTCATCAGGTTGTCTTTGCTGCTAGGGAGGCTGGGACACAGTAAGGGCCTCAGTTGAAGGAAAAAACAAACCCAAAAACCAAGAGGAGAGTCCCTCTTTTGAAAGCCTCGTGACACCCATGTGGCTGAACTAGCTTCTCCTTATCAGAGGCAAGTTTCGGTCTTCTAAAGAGATCAGATCATTGTAACTCTTTGGTCCTAGTCACATAGCAAGAATTATATATAACTTTTCTTTAACCAAGCCCAAGTTGAAAGGTGACGCGCCAGAAGGGGTCCAGGTCCAACACGGTGGTGTAGATCCTGTCAGTTGGCCCAAGGCACCTGGGTGGTGAACTCACTTTAGTTTCACTGTTACTGCAAACTGATAGATGCCCTGCCCTGTCTTCCTGATTATAAAATAATGATTGTGGCTGAAACTGCTAGCCTGAAAGTTGCAGTTCAAGGGCAATGTGGTGTGTATAACCAGTGCACGTTATCCTGGGCTGGCTAGAGGAAGAAGTACGTTACCTGCTGCAAACATCCACTATGGCAGTGATGGGCCTGTTTGAAAAATGCGTGTCTCTGCCCAATCCTCAGTGAGCTAATGTTGACTATATAAAAAAATAATCATCCTGTTTCCAGCCTCCTACTCTTAAGCAGAGTCATCAGTAAAACAATAATATCAAATTACAGAATATAGGTGTTTTCTTCTCTTTAGCATCTGTGTTAACTTCCTGTAGTCTTATGACACACCCATTATTTTACTTATTTTGCTTTCATTGGCAGGCCTGGTTACAACAGGGTAGACTCTGCTCCACCTTCCCTGTTTTCCTGCACCTGTGCCAGTAGTACTGGTACAGCTGCCTCTGGGGCACTGATGTGAACTGGATTGAACTGGTCTGGGATAAAAATGTGGTTGGTCTGTAGTGAAAATTGGTTGCCCAGTCCCATTTACTGCACAGCCTCACAGACAGCTCTAAAGGTGTAAATAAGAGAGAACCCGGAGGAAAGCAGAGCCTAATCTGGCAGTGTTACCAACAGAAATCCTTGTCAGACTGTAGTTGCTGAAAGCAAAATTGAGATACCCATTTGTGTGCAACACACTGATGCAAAACACAGGTTCTCTTTCTTTCTCTGACCCTTTCTGGTTCGTCAAGGGCTCCTGTTGCTTACTCAGGGTCAGTTCCGACTGTCACCATTGCCATCAAGGCACATCTCTGTTCAGTGGAGATAGCTTTGTTGGCCACAGGTAATGCAGGTCTTAAACTCCAGTTAAACGTTTGAGAACCAAGGTAAATTATTCTCTGCTCTGGAGGTGGTACTTTTGCAGAGTAGATCTGCCAGGCAGGCATGCGAGAGATCTTTTTCATTTGGGAAGCTCTCCACACCATCCATGCAAGTATAAAAATAAACCAGAATCCACTCAGTTTATAACATGAAACTATATTATTTTGCTACAGAATTTGGTTACTGTTTAATTTCAGTTGATTTTTAGGGAGAGGGTGGGTCGTAGATGTCATTTTGGTACATTAATCAAGATAATGTACCTCCTGCTGCTCCAAGACTGATGCTAATTGACCAGCCAAAGGTGATTTCAATATAACTAGTAAAGCCAGAGCAATTTTAGGATTTAAAATATTTCCACATCTGTCTTGCGGTTTAAGCCCCAAATCTTCAGTTTTAATGCTGCAATAAATTTTGTGAATAGGGTGCATTCAGAAGGCAAGGTTTGTAAGGAAGTGATGTTTTTCTTGTGCATACCTGGGCATACTCTACCGTAGCACACCAGCTGCAGAAATAATTAAGAGGTTTTCACTTACTTGAGAGGATTGAAGGAAAATATAGTCTATACTGCCTGTTAAGAAAGAAACAAAGCTATTAAATCATAACAAAAAGTATGTTGCTTATGCAGATACAGGTTATTTTGCATTTGTTTCAGACATTTGACTTATATCTAGTAATTGTCCACTTTGTATAAGTAATTCTTTTAGATGACCATTTATAAAGATGTTCTGTTAATAAAAGAGTGAAAGCATTGGCCTGAAACATCCATTTTGTTGTGTTTTCTTTCTGAACTCAATAGAAGTGTGGTTTTTTTAAATAGGGCTTTCCAATATTTACCGTGTTATGTAACTTCATGCTCCTACACTATGGGTTGAACTCCAGAAATACCACGAATGTTCCAAGCATCAAACCGAATGAGCAGTGTTTGTTTTAGTAGTTTATGCCTGTAGAGTTTGCAGCGTAAATATATGAAGTGGCATTTTTTACACATTAATCCTTTAGCCACTGACATTCAGAAGTGGGTTGGAAACATTAGCAATGGAGCTGTCTCTTCTCGCCAACAGACAAAATCTGTTCTGGAATGCTACCTAAAATTCTCTTGTCAAGCTCCATGCTTGCCCTGAGTTTCTTAAGTCATTTTATAGTTCTCTGAAATAGAAGAATGATGAGAAAATGGATGTGATTGGTGTCACTTTGGATTCCAGCTTCTGAACCTTTTCAGCCTGCAGTATTGTACTGAGGTGTATTGCTGAGTATTTAAACCTGAGGCTTTCTTAATTTTTACGTGAACTAAACAATGGGTGTTGAAATTCAGGTACGTAATTTAATGTTTTAGACCAAATGAAGCGCTTCAAGTACTGACAGTTTCTCTCCCTCATTATAGGATGGGAAAGGAAACATTTGCTTTATTAATGGGAAAGTCTCCTGAATTCTGGGTCTTTCCAGAAGATTTAAGTTTCAGAATGTAAATTTACATTCATATTACATTAGAATGTCATCTTCAGTCAGAATCAGAACCTTCAGTCCAATCTTAGCAGTACACTGTTCCTATAAATGTGATGTGTCTGTTAATATTTTCAGACTGTAAAATTAACAGAGACTCTGAAAGCAAATTACTTTGGAAAAGGAAGATTTCAGGTAATGATAAACATGCTTACATGGTTATTTGTCTTCATCACATTTGTGCATATGCTTCCATTAAGTCATACCTGGTATGTAATTTAAATTACTACAACTGAGGAAACGCCAGTATGGAGGTGGTTCTCTGTGACAGGCGTGAGATTACTGTATGTTGTATTCTTGGCCCTTGGGCTTGGAGCACTTAGGTTAACCAGAATCATGTGAGTCTGTAATGCTCTGGGGTTTATTTCTGTTATTTAATGAGTTGTTCCTCATCTGCTCTGAGCACCAGAAGAGAGCTGGAGTTTCTGATGTATGATTTCAAAGTAGCTTTAGCTTTGTTCACTTAGGCATTTGTCATGGACCCAGGGATCAAGACTGTGAATCTCTGTAACACATACATAGAGAGAAAAGCCTGTGCAGGAGGCACAGTTAGGAAATACCCTTGTCTTAACATCATAGTCCTAGTTCACTGTCACTGGGAGAGTAGCTCTGTTGAGCAGTTAGTCTTTGCTCCTTTAGTTGCTTGCTAAGAACAAGTTTGAACAGTTTCCTTGTCTCAGAGGTAACGGTTTATTTAATACAACTGTGTATGGAGTCTCTCTCTATAGAGCAGCATGCTGTCAGAGATTTGGGATTGCAGCAGTTCCTTCCGCTGATGCCTCTGACCTGGGATGTTTAAAGGCTGCTTGGCATGCAGACAGAGGTCCTTACAACATGTTAAAATGATACCAAGAAGTATTTCATGCAGTATTTAGGTGGTTCTTACTCTGCTAGAATGAATGATGGGGCCCTAAAAGCCCATAAGACACAGAAATGCATATGGAGAAGAACAAATATGATCCATCCGAATGATTCTGGCAGGTCAGGTGGAAATCTCGAGTTCTGATGGGTCTGCCCAGTGGAAAAAAGGAACACATCCACCACAGGTGGATCTTAACCTTGCTAACTGGGCATCATTTTCTGCTCTGAATACTCCTTTCATTTTTAGTAGGGACACAGTCCTCTTTTCTGTCATCTCCCATTTTCTCCCTGTCACTGGGGAAGAAGGTCTCTGTCCACTTGCAGAATTAACTCGCCATCATTCTGGACTGCCTTACCTCTTCTGCTGAAGCACCTTCACATGCTAATGTTAGCTATGAAAGGAGGTGGCCCAGAATGTTCTGCTTGTTGACCAGCACAACCCAATAAATTATTTATTTGGCATATCTTGATAGCTGGGTGATACCAGAGCACTGTTTCTGAATTGCTCATTGTGCCAGCCATGTACAACCTACCTCCTTACTCAGGGGTCATGTAGGTGCTTTTGTGTGGCACTGAGCCCAAGCTAACAACCCGTACTAAGAGGTAGGGTGTACCAGCTTGGGCACAAGGCCTCATCAGCAGAACAGAGATGTTAGATTATTGTACCCGTTGCTGTACTTGAGATTGCTTGGGTTCAGTCTGCATTAATACACCCCATGGCTGTTAGATGGGTGCTGGTTCATTCCAGCAGGTCTTCATGGACTGAGTAGGTGCCATCCCCACCTCACCATGTGAGGAACCTGCTGTTGGCAGAAGCAAGCACTACTGGTGAGCTGCAGTATCTGGTAGCATCACACGGGCTCCCTTCTGTAGATACACACACAAAGGTAACCTCACTAGTCATAGTGCAGGTGTAATTGTATCTTCCTTTTCCTATTAAAAACTGCCATAAAACTAGTGTGTGGTCAGGGTTCAGCACTGAAGTTCGAAGTGCAGATACAGAATGTGGCCGGTTTTGTGTCACTGCAATCAGTTGTTCTGAGAGATCAGCTTCAGATCTCATGGAGTCATTTATTCCTCAGTTCTCCACTCACTGCTGTTTCAGTCAAAGATAGATGAGAATTTGACTAGGGACAGAAATTAAACCTCATCATGAGGAGCTATGCTGATTATTAATTTGCTGTACTGATTGCAAAGAGCTTGTTCCCAGAGTTCAGGATGTATTCAGAGGGAGCATTAGCTACCAGATGCTGTCATAAAAAAATCATTTGATGCCCGTATTTTATGTCGTGCTAAAGATGTCGGGGTATAAAATGATACTGCTAGGATAACTTTCATTAAGTAACCAGCAGCTACACATTGCAGAGTGAGCCACAGTATTTCCAGCAGACACATGGGCAAAAGAGGCGTGTATTTTGACAATTTCACATGGTTTTCTTTTTGTGAAAGGAAAGCTACTTTCTACACTTAGTAGCAATTGCAAGAAATCAGCATAAGTTGAAAGTTAGGTGCTTTTTATGTTCTAAAAATAATGCCAGAGAACAGATGGCAAGCTGTAGTAAAGTGTGGTCAGTTTATATGTAAGTGCACCTCATAAATATGACACTGGCAACAAATGTGGAAGAACTATAAAATGTGCTGAATTCTTAGAAACAAGCAAGTTCTTATGAGGGCTCTGTGAACAGATTGTATATACTGCCCAGGACATCCTGAAGAATCTCTGTTTTCTCTAAAATTCAGTTTGCTGACATCTGTCAGCATTGGTTTTTTTCTTTGGCTTCCTTTTTTTGCTACACGTAGTAAAGGTGTTTATAAGTGGTTATGACAGTTCTTTTGCAAGTTAAGGATCACAGACATAAAGCATATGAATTAGTCTTTTAATGCCTTAAGTGCATTATGAGGACAGAGCATTTATAAATAGAATGTATTTGTGGATTATGTTTTCAATAATAATAATAATAGTTACCCAATGACTTTATCACCCTTCTGGGATTTGTTTTGACATTTTGATTTGTGTAAGCGGAGTCTGACAGTATATTAGGGGGATTTCTAAATGCAAAAAGGAAAAGGCAGTGGAGAGGCATTTGTTTGCCTTTCATTGTTAATGCCTTAGGAAATGCTTGCTCTGTTCTCTCCCCTCAGGCTCATCTACCCCGATCTTTGCAGAACTGGTGATTCACATATGAACTATACCAGCTATTAGATAAGATTAGGAAAAAGGTCTTGGTATGTGTGTTGTTTTGGTGGTGGTGGTGTTTTTTTATTTGCTTGTTTGGTTGGTGGTTTTTCTTAGTACATATATTATCAGTAGAATGAAAATATGTAGGGGTTTTTATTTTAAGCTTTGTAGGAAGGTTCACCCTTACTTCTAGTGCCCAGTTCAAAGGCAAAGGTTGTAATTCATTTAGGTCCCTTGATTCTATATTGAGCTAGAAAAGGCAGTGTAGATTAAACTTCATTTCGTGCATGTACCAGGTGCTTGCTGGATGCTCTTGTATTTATTCATAGAATCTGTGATAGAAGAAATAAACTGCAGTTAATTGCTGTCAGAATCTTTTTTCCTTTTGAAAAGCTGGAAGACAGAAACACTAGATACTGCTGCAATGCCAACAGCGTGGAGTCAAACCAGGAAGACCCAGCAGCGAAGAGCGTTTAAGCAACTTTGACTCAGATACCTTACCTGTGCATACTGATTCCCCTTCTGCCTGCTAAATGTCAGCTTTCTTGTGTTATGCTAACAGAGAACAAAATCTAGACATGATTGCTGATTTGGGTGCTCGCAGCTCTGGTTGTGATTTTTGGTCTCCTGACCTTGTTCTAAAACTGCCACTGCTTTTTCTTCAGTGAAAAGAAAACTCAGTATGCAGTGCCTGTCATTTCATCATTTGCATATCTAAAGCAGTGAAATACAAGACATTTTCACCAACCTCTGAGGTGTAGCTACTAGAAGTTTTATTGGAAAGGTCATGAGCCAGAAAGGTTTGTTACACCTAACCAAGGCTCCTGGTTGCATTCCTTCTATCCTTCTATAATCTGTGTGAAAATCCTACATTGCTCACCTCTCTTGCATTGTCTGATACAGCATGAGGGTGTTCAGACACTTCTCTGAGTGTCATGCTGATGGAGACACAAGTGGGACTACAAGTATTGCATTCAGCTGATGGTCTGATTTTGCTTTGTGCAAGATCCCGTTACAGTGAGACTGAACTTTGCTTGTAAGTTCACGATCAAATATTTTAACTTCAGTGACAAGAGGAATTTTCCCAGCTTTCTGTTCTCCAGTTTTCCTAGCAGATTGCTGTGTGTGCATGCAAGTCGTCTGAATCAGAATAGTTAGGGTTGGAAAGGATCTTGAGATCATCAAGTTCCAGCCCCTGCCATGAAAACATTTTTGGCATTTTCAGTGGAGTTGGTTCTTGAGGCCATTCTTTTGCTTCCAGTTCTACCTGGTTTCCCTGGCCCTTGTGCTGTCTTCACCCACAAGCTGTCATGGTCATCAAGCGGCCGTGTGGTGGTCAGAGAAGTAGGAAAAGGTGGGTTTAAGACAGAGCAACAAACACAGGTTGTGTTCAGAGTGTGGTGCACAGTCCTGTTACCCTAAGGAGAGGGCAGGAGGAGCACATACCCAGGCAGGGAGCAGGGGCAGGAGCAGTGCCAGACTGTGGTGACAGAGAAGCTCTGGTGTAAATTGCAATCCCTGTGCCAGGCCACTGTAGTCATTAGTGACAGAGGGAGGTAATTATGGGCCTGTCCTGTTGAACATTTATTACTGGTTGTTTGAAGTCCCATGTGGTAGCTGTAAATAAAATTACTTTTCTCTGAATGTTTTCAGTCTGTAGCCTCTGAATGGAATTCATAAAGTGGCTGGTGAGGCGTAGCTAAAAGGGCTGCTGCACTGCAAGGTGACAGTAAAAGTGTTTACAGATTTCATGTGAATGTGCTTAGTACTTACACTGGGAAGATGAAAACAAGTAATACCTTAGAAGAGTGGGTTTTGATGACTTCATAAGTGCTTTCATGATGGACTGTAGCTTTGTAAAGCCACATATAGTAAATACAAGAGGGAGTTCCTGGAGCTTTGGACAGTGGAGAGGTATTTGCTTCCTGAACAATCGTACTGGCACTTCTGCTATAAATATATCTGAGTACAGTGCTTGAGAAACAGGCATTGCTTCAATTTCCCTTTCTTCAGCCCTCTTGCTGCCCTGGTCCTTTGCTGCCTTGCTGGAAGGCTGGGTATTGAACTGGGTCAGGAGCCTAGTGTGACAGTAGAGGTGGCCTCTGCAGGTGATGGCTGGGTGAATGTCCAATGGAGGGGGCACAAGGCAGGTTCAAAACGAGCATAGGTTTGTTGGATCTCTGCTCTGCACTGTTTCTGGAGGCTGTGATGTCCTTCGAAATCTGGGTGTGTAATAAAATAAAAGCAGAAGTCATCATCTCACTGCAGAGGAGAAGGAAGCTTTAAAGTATGTCAATTGGTAAAGCTGTGCTTGCTTCTGAGTGGGCTATGACAGTACATCTGAGGTGTAAAGCAAACCGTGTTGCCTCAAGGTGTACTTATATTTACTGTATGGCTAATAACTGTCAACATAAGCATTAACTGTAATAACAGTGAATGGTTACCATGATGTTACTGAAGACAGAAAAGAAAGGCTTCCAGGGAGAAGTAAAATGTGTTACTGTGCCAACTGTACAACTGGAAAGCATGGAAAGCTTTGGGGCATTCTGGACCTTCAGGTATGAAAGTGGATGGAAAGTTTCATCTGCTGTAACAGCCACAGTGAGGTATTTTGGTTCTTGGATGTGGTGTCTGGAGAAGGACCTCCACCTTTTTTCTCCATTCCATCCTGAGATATGAAAAGCTTTTTTGCAAAGCAGGAAACCTATGAGCAAGGAGAAACCAAGGAGCAGCACCTAACAATCTGGAGAGATGCTGAAGTTCACAGGGATATTTAGGATAGGAGAAAGAAGTAGTAAGAAAGCAGAAAATAGCAGGGAGGCCACAGATATATCAATGGGTGGGTACTGAAGAGTGAAGATGATATGAAATCTGTGGGAAGACTGAATGATATCTTGGCTCTGTGAGCAGGTGGTAGAGGAGGTGATGCTCATAGTCCAGATACACAGCATTGATGCTCAACAAACAGTCTTTACAGGAGTTACCATTACCCATAGCACGTGTAGTTCAGCATCTTGTCTCTAATGTACTGAAGATCAGTAGGTACCTCAAAAGACTATTGGAACCGGAAAGAATTACATGTGACATAATCTTCCCCTCATTAAAAACTTTATTGGATTTTTTAATAATTAGAGATTGATTTAAATCCTGACTTGTGATCTTCCTCTTAATTCTGAACTTCTTTTGGCATGAAATAACCATATTAATTCTGGATATTCGTGTTATCCATGTGCATGTCTAGCCCCTGTTTGAGCAGCAGCAGTGCTTTATTTGTGCCATACATAAAGTATCAATTTTAGTAATTTTTTCTCACATAAATATTGTTAAATTTTTATACTTTTAAATTTTCACCTCTCAGCTTCGTTGCTCTTACCATCAGGCACTGAATGTTTTAGCTTACTTTCTTTAAATATAGTTTTTAGTGTTGGAAGCACTTCCCTCCTTTCTAGAGTAAGTAGCATAGTTTTATCCAGTCTCTTCATGCAGCAGTTTTTCATTGCCCCAAACACTTGCTTTCTGTAAGCACCCAAATTCCACAGAACCCATTTTTAAGATGGGCTCCCAACCTCTGCACTGTAATCCAGTTGATGTATAGAGCGCAATCTGTACAAATGTTATTTTCAGAGATCATAGTGTCTCCTATTACTGTTGCTGTCTACCCCTTTAGCTTTTCTTTTCACAGATATCTGCATGTTAAGCAGAAATCTGTAGTGAACTATATACAGTGGTGTCCAGGCCCCCTTTCCAGTTTTTTGCCATTAACAAAACAGGTTTATTTGGATTTTTCTACAGTTTCCCTGCTCTCTGCAACTGTTTGTGTTTAATAGTGCCCGTCTGCTGCTGTCATGATGTCAATTCAGTTAGTATCTTCAGTTCAGTTATCTTCTGCTGAACATCTTTCTCCCTGTCTTCATTTGGCTAAAACAAATTACTGGGTATCAGCTGAATGTTTCACTCTTTGGCTCTTCACCTCTGGAATTCCAGATCATTAGTAACTATGTTATTAAGAAAGTATTAGTAAGTCTAATACTAGCTCTTTTGATCCAATAAAATTGTGTATTACATAAAGCAAGAGTTAAACCTTCTCAAACTAGGTAATCTCATCAGCTTTCTTAAACTCTGTTCAGAGTTCATAGCTGGGGTGTTTTAGGCAAGCAGACTCTGGTTTCCCAGCTCTGGTTGTTAATAGCTAACTGTTTTTTCAGTTACATTCGGTTGGAACACTTGGTTCAAGAACTACAGCAATTACTAACTCCTTCTCCAGGGGAGGGTATGGGGGGATGAGCTGTCTCCTGACAAGGTGGAGAGTAGCTTGGAAGCAGATGGGAATGAGAAGATTCCTTCCTGTGCTCTCATCTGCCTTCCCTGCCCTGGACACTTGCTCCCCACCAGGACACTTTCACATCCCCCCTCCGGTAGAGAAGTCCTGGTGTGGTGGCTGCCAGGGAAATCAGTGCCTGGAAGCAGGCTGGGCTACTGCAAACAGGGCAGGAGGAGCAAAAAGGTAGGCTGTGCCTGAGCATCCACAGGAGCAGGACACCAGGGGACTGGTCAGTAAAGCTTGTGTAGACAGACAAGGGATATGTGGGAGATTAGAAATGAGGTGTAAAGATGGTGTTCATTTGTATGTGTGGGGAGCTTAAGGTTTCAAACCAAACATAATTTCATCTGCTACACTGTAAATTGCAAGAACTAATACGAATTTACTACCTTAATTTCAGCCATCATGGACTTCTCTGTACACACAACTTAGTAAGTATTTATGTTCTGGATGTCTGGTCTTTTATATCTTTGCAGTCTTAACCATACCGTACTGTTAAAGCAAACACCAAACAATGTAGTAATCACTGAATGTGGGATATGTTGTGATGCTCAAAACCACAATTCCTTTTATCAAAAATTGCTGTAAAATGTAGTAGTGAAGATGTTCGAATACAAATATTGTAATGTGCAAGTGCAGTGTAAATTGAACCAAATTCAAAAGTGCTTAGAACCTGGAAATAACACAAGACTAAAAGCTAGTCCAAAAACCACAAGTCATGTGTGAAACTTGGTTAAACTATATGTGTCAAGATGTAAATCTTGCAGGTAGCTTCCTGCATTGCTCGGTGCTTACTGTACGTTATGAGGAGGTTCCTTTCAGGTGCTTGCAAATCACAATAAGAATGTGATTTCTGAAATGGTGGTGTTGTAGAGGAGGGAGCACCTCAAGTAGTTAATGCTTTTGCTGATTACATATGCAAAAGATGATGCAAGTGTGGAAACTAAGCTTGTAAAACCAGAGGTCCTTTGCTGAATAGTGAGTAAGAGGATTGGAAATTCTTCCTAGGAAAACATTGCATTTATCAGCAGGAATTTGGCAACATCTACCTTTGTGAACATTGCTAAATACCTGATTTGAGAGACTTCTCACTTACACATTTCATCTCTTTCTAATCCCTGTGTATAGTAATTGACTCCATACTGGAGTTAGGATTTCTGTCAGCAAGCAAAGACGTTACTGGTTTTGCAGGACATCTTTTGTTGCAGGGAAATTCCTTTTTTTAAAGTTATTTTCAGATACTTGGCTGGGAGATACTGCTCATGCAAAAGATCTGCTCCTGAAATGATTCCGATGAGGCAGTCTTTTGGCTGGAGTCACCATGATACATGCATAGGAACTGGGAAAAAGTTGCTGGTTTGCTTACATTGGACAAATGGGCTGATAACTCACAAGAAAAGGGATAAAACTAGATGCCTCCTTTAAAATGATAGAAATCGAAGGGAAATCTACAGTACTCTGGTTTGTAGTTCACACTGCTGAAAATTCAGAATACTCAAAACGGGCACATAACGTGGAGGACTAAGACTTAAGTATAACTGGTGTGTTAAAGTTGGGGTAGAAAACCATGTTAATGAAGTCTTTCAGAACTGTTTGGTAACGTACTAGAAATAGTGCATGGGTTTTGTTTCGTGCTTTCTGGAAGATGAAATGCAACATGGAGAAGACTTGGTACTGTAGGGGAGAATGGGGTTATTATATTTGCATGGACATAGGCAATAAAAATTGCAATGTCTGGACTATTTACAATGTGATGACTTTACAATTATCTTATTTCATGGCCAGTTGACGAATATATACGTATAGGTACAGTATTGTTTGTGTGTAAGCATTTGGCAGACTAATACGTGGTTTATGTGGGACAAAAATTATGGCATAAAAGATTCCAGGTGCTCAAAAGAATTTAATTTGGGTTTGTTTTTCTTTAAGAAAACCTTGTATGTTTTCTGTCATTGTTTGCTTTTAAGGAAGATGAAGTTTAATTATTTTCCTTCTTTTCATTTCCTAAGAGCTTCTAAAGTGGTGATGTAACCAAATATTCCGTTGTTAAACATTCCCAAGTTCTAACACACATGAGCTTATTGACAGTCGCTTTCAATACTGAAAATACAGATTTTGATTTACGTACATTGACTTGCTTTCTTTGGATGCAAGATAAAATCAGTGCTACTGTGAAATGCTGCTTTATCTTTATTGAAAGCTATCATTTAAGACAGAGCATTCATTCATATTATGCTTGGGGTTGAAGTGTGACTCTACTGCTTTCGGCAGCTCATCTCCAAAAAGTATTCTTTCCCATAATACTAAAGTATAGTTTGCATTGAAATGGAAAGCTTCCCTGGCTGTGTTTAAAATGAAATGTTTCAAATGTGATCATGGTACCACCACTCATATTGACACTTCTAAATCCTTTTCATGGGGGGCCAATAAAGTTGAGCAAGGAGAGGGACATACCTCGTTCTCTCCACCCTTCTGATCTGAGCATCTTCTGCCTCCAGGCCCTTTCCCAAGCAGAAATGCCCTACACTGTGATTTTGTTCCAGCGCTGAAGATAGGTGTGCTGCTTTAGGGTAACCAGAGGCCTGAGTAGATTGGGCAGCACAGGGTGGTACACAGAATTAGTATTGTGGCTATGGAGGTAATGTCCATTCTTAATGCTTGGTATTTGAAGTTCTGTATAATACAGTGATATTGCCATATCACCCTGGGCAGCATTTCCTTGTATTTTGAAGTTCTTTTAGATATATTAAATATTTTCATAATCAGTATTTAAAGAAGAACTGAAAAGTAATTTTCACAGATCAGTGCAGAATTTAACATTCATTGCACTCTGCCTACATGCATGGTTTTGGAAGTTATGCAACCTCTTTTTATAGAGTTGTGTGTTGTGATCTAGGCTTGCTCAGTTATTTCTTAGAAATATAAGTGTGGTAGAAGCTATATATTATACAGTACTTAGGTCATGACAAACTGCTATGTACCTTTAAATATAAAAATACTTACTTACATTAAGGTTCAAGTTAAAGTGGCTTCCATCGTTGCATCTACTGACTCTCAAACTACAGAGTAGAGAAGACTTACGCTGCTGTGACATAGGACCGGACAATCTGGTTGTGGAAAGAATGTGCATGGTGATGTTGCATGTTTAGTTCACACAGAAAAAGACTGAAAACTGAGTAATGATTATCTGCAGACTGCAGCTGTGGGAGAGCAGGGGGGCTGTGGCAGGCCATATTGTCCCCTTGGCACCGAGAGAAGTGCCCTTCCTGACAGTGGTGGTCATTATCCCAAATTGCGGAGGTGCTAGGTCATCACAGTGCATTTGCTCAAGCAGTATTTTAAGATGAGCTAACTAACCACATTATTTTTCATCACTGGAAGAGACTGGGCCTATTCCTCAGAAACATGACACGCACTGAAACCAACCTGAGGCAGACACCTGGCATGAAAGTATTTTGCCTGAATGCTGATAGTTCGGCAACATTTTAATAAGCAACTGAAAACAGTATGTAGTAATGGGAATTCAGCTGCAGTGACTGCTGCCAGATCCACCAAGAACAACGGACTTGCATAGCAACCCAGACTTACGACCAATATTATGATTGTAGGTAACTAAATGACCATGGAATCTGGAGCAGAGAACCAGCAGAGTGGAGATGCAGCCGTTACAGAGGCAGAAACCCAACAGATGACAGTACAGGCACAACCACAGATTGCAACGTTAGCCCAGGTATAAAATCATATGGTGTAATAGTTTAACCTATTGGCTATTTTTTAAGAGGGTAATGTTTGCTCATGGGCCTGAGAGAAGGTTCCATTGATGAGATTCTGAAAGAGGTGCAATGTATAGTTCCTTTATTATTTGTCTTCACATTTCTAAAGCAGTAGAGATTCTTAACTTCCCATCACACTAGGCTGTGTTAGCTTTGAAGAACTGTATGTGTGTAAACTGAGTAATGTTAATAGAACGATGTGCCATTCTTTGCCATACCACTGAAAAGTATTTTCCTCAAAACATGTAATTTACTCTCTTTTTTATATTGACTGGATTGTTTTGTTGTTATGTTTTCTTTTTAGAATCTTGTCTATAGCAATCAGTTTAATGCTGAGGGAGAAACCTGAAAATACAGATAAATAATGCAGGGAATATGCAGATGGGATTAATATTATAAGCATTATAATCAAATGGAACAATTCAACAGCTTGTGTTATCCTGCTGTCTCTAGAATTTCACAGAATTGCTGGCTGTTCAGAGAGACAGCAGTAGATCATTTATTATCCCCAAATTATTTCAGAGAGACAAGAAATGTGAACCTAGCTACATCGCTAATTTTGGAACCTGTTTTCATTCTTGGATACATTGATGGTTGGCAGAAGCAACCCCATTGTGTAAATGAGTACAGAATCTGTTCAGCTCTCCCCTGTAACCATGTAATTTTAAAACTATTTGCAGTCTGCAAAGAGCAAACAGGTTTTTTAAATCTCATAGTTTGGGGAATCGAGTGTCTTCTAAGTGGCACAGGTGTTAAATCATGTATTTCATAAATGATTAATGTGTGTAAAGTCCTCACACCTTTTGGTAAGCCAGATCTAGTACACTTCCATTCAAGTGATAGTATAGGGTTTGGAGCTGTTAAAATGCACAGGGTGATTTTGTTGTGTGAAGCTGTAGTGTGAATTTACAGGCCACCAGCTGCCCTTCACCAGCTTGCCTCTTTGGGCAGTTTTCTCACTGTCTAACTTAGGCACAGGATGTAGGTGGTGTAACTAACACTTCAGTGTGAACTGAGTGGAAGTAGTTTATTTCTCTTGCAAAACCAGTAAGCTGCTTCTCACTTGGTATGCATTACCATTTAGTCCAGAAAAGCAAGAATGCTTTAAATTCATGTGCTAACACACTGACCTCCAGGTAGCTGAACTTGCAACTATGTGGTGGGTTGAATGCATTTCACTCAGTCAAAATAACCCCAGTACTTGAATGAGATTTCTTTCAAAGTAGGGAAAAGCTACACAGCTATGGTTCAAATCCATATCAACCACAAAGAAATATGTAATTTTTCCTAATTTGCTCTGCTGTCATTCAGTGTATTATTTGCACCTTAGCTATTCCCCAGACTTTATATTCCTTGTGGAGGTGATATAACAGTCTAAACGTGATTCTTTGTCTTGTTCCCATCATGTTACGTTATTATGGTATTTTAAATACCAACAGAGGCTTAGGCATATCTAAACAACTAATTCTGCCAATTTATTTCTTTCATTATCTCTTGTAAAGTCACCCCTCTTGTAAGCTTAGTTTAACTGCTGCATTTTAGTGAGTTCAGGGTAGTTTTTCGAGTCAAAAAGAAACTCGTTCCAGTTCCACAAGGTATGAGTCAGAGACATCTGCAGAAGTTACACTCTGCTGTTGGCTTAATCCAGTCACAGAGTGGCCTCCACTGATCAGCTTTGCTGTGATTGCCAAGGACTGTTGGCAATGTCAGACGTGCACTATTAAAAAGGTTGCTTGGTAAAGCAGTATAATTTGCTAGAGGAAAGTATGCTTATGTTAATCTCAGCCCTGGTTCCTCTCAGATGTAGTGAAGTACCACCATGTAATGCTGCAGCTGTTTTGCTGAACAAGGAAGGTAGAAGCAAACACAAGTTTATGGATTAGGGAGAGACAGCTGTGGAGAAGAGAGGTCTACATGTCATTCCCTTTAATTTTGTTGTTAAGCAAGATTTCCTTGTAGGTGGTGGATGTTTATGGAAATGCAGAGATGAGCTACTGCACCCTTTTGAGAACCACATGTTCATGGGGACAGCAGAGGATTTACTTCTGCATCCGGTACATAGCAGCTGTTTGAGATTAGGTAGGACAGCAGTGCAGCCCCTTCTCACATTGTAGCTACATGGGTCGAATTCCTTGAAAATGCTGTTGAACACTGGAGGATTGTTACATTTTCCAAACCTGGGTGTCTAGTAGAAGGCTGGCCAGTCAGTGACCCGTAGCCTGGCTGAGGTCTGCCAGAGCAGCTCACACATCATAGTCCTTCCCTGAGGGCTGTGATGGTGTGAGTCAGATGCAAACTGAGGACAATGTACGCTGGTACAGCAGCACTGGCACCCTCCTGCCTTTCCGAAGACCCCCCAGCCATGAACACATGTATCATGTCACCAGACAGTTGCTGAGTACTGGATGTGCACCAGGGCATCTGCCCAGCCATGTTACAGCCTTGGTGCATAGCCCTTCAGCTGCCCATAATAGCTCCTGTGACCTGCCAGAGTCAGACTTCCCTGCGTGACATGAGCAGCTTTGTGTGGGTATTGCTGCCATCAGAGCCTGAGCCACTGCACAGGACATGGGTGGCTGTGCACACGGTGCTAACGTACGCTGCTGAAGTCGTTCGTGCATCCCTGTTGGCATAGCTGCTGTGCCTACAGGTCTGTGCTGGAGAGATGGCGTTGCGCTTAGGAGCTGAGTGTTTCAAATGTCAGCAATTTTTCCTCACAGAAATTAAGACTAGAATTGTGTTCACCTGTTATGCTGAATCACAGCAACAGCCTACAAACCATTTGTTTCCCACTGCAAATCCATATCTGACCACATGATCCGTTTTCTTCATTTAAACGAGCTTTGTCAGCTACTCAGTATGAGTTAGTCTCTGGGAAGTCCAGAAGATACAGCTCCCTAAAAATTTTAACTTCATACAGCTGGCAAGCACTTTGCATTTTCTTGAGTGGGAACAAAAATAGCTCCACTCCCATATGCTTCTGCCTTTGACTCAGCAGTGTCTGTAGGAGTACACCCAAGTCCTAGCAGTATCTAACTGAAGTAAGCGAAAGGTAAAAATGTGTTTTTCTTAGGTTACCTCAGAATAGGGGCAGCTGTGTTTTTCTCATTTTATCAGTGGTTTTACAAGTGATATTTTGAACCTGCAAAAATTCTGCATTAGATTAATTCGTAAAGTAGGTCAGATGTTGGGTTGAGACAGTTCAGGGGAGTTAATATTACACTGAAACATTTGGGTCATGTAACTGGGATCTAGAAGACACATAATTCTTTGACCACATTGTGTTCTTGGTAGTAAAACATGAAGGTTTTGTAATAACCTAATCTATGCTCACTGTCTCTTCTTTGCAGGTATCTATGCCAGCAGCTCATGCAACATCTTCTGCACCCACGGTGACCTTAGTTCAGCTGCCCAATGGGCAGACGGTTCAAGTGCATGGAGTAATTCAGGCAGCCCAGCCATCAGTTATTCAGTCTCCACAGGTCCAGACAGTTCAGGTACTGATGGAAGAAGTTCCTAATACGTAAATTGGGCCTTTCAAGTACTCCTGCCAGTTCATGGGTTTCTAATGTGTTTGTGTCCTAGATTGTGGTTTTGCTTGTATAAACTTTAAGAGCATATTGAAGGCAAAATCTATACAGTATGTGCTGCTCTGTGACTTGTTTTCTGTTCTGGTTTAACCACTTTTCACTTTCAAACACTGCTGAGTTTCATTTCTCTGTAGAACTTGGTAAGTGAGTTTAAGTGAGTTTAACAGCTTCATGGTTTTTTCTTACAGTATTACTCTACTTTTTGTCTCCATTATATTTTCATACATTTTTGTTGAGTAAGAGTTCATACTATTCTGAAGTGAACAAAACATCGTAAGGTTTTTTAGTAATCTTTAATCATTACTGAGGCTGATATTCTGGAATGATGAGAGTCTTTGCAACCTCAAGAATACTTGCATTGGTTTACAAAATAGGTATCTGTCTGTTAATGGTCCTTAAAATAAACCTATCAGTCCTCTCATAAAAATGTGTTTAAAATTCACTGTTGAACTTTGTTTGCGTTGTAAAGCCTTAACTTCTCTTCTATAAAGCAAACCAGATAATACAATATGATGAGGTATCTTGAACACATAAGAGACAAGTAGTCTGAAATCTGTAAACTGTGTATTTATTCATTTGTTTATTTATTCAGTACTTTAAACACAGTGTTAGTGAATGCAGAAGGAAGTTGCTTGTCATGCAGCAGCTACACAGGGCAAGGATTTGTACATCATTCCTTTGCTATTAGTACAGTGAGCACAAAAAATGTTTCATTTTAAAATCAAGTCATTCTGATCATAATCTTGTCAGCTTTTGTGCTGTTTCTGGCAGGCTCTGCCCCCCTCAGCCATTGGAGTCAAAAGTTTGTAGTTTTAATGTATTGGTGGTAAGCAGTGTTCAGGTAAGTTACTAGCCCAGAGGTGGAAGATAAGAGACTGACAATGAAACCATGCTTGGAATTTACCTGGCTCAGTGTAAAGCCAGCATGTTTGGATATTTAAAGCCTGGTGGTTCACTGTCAGCCTCAGACCTGTTCAGGCCCTTTATCTGATAACTGAGATGTGGGCGCCAGCAGCCTTTTTGAGCCTTTGGGAATATTCCCTACAGTGCATAAAATGACAGACTGTAAGGTAGGTTTCTCACACAGGCACTTCTCTATCCACTCACTATCTTTAGCTTTTGTGTATTTGTCACATGAGTGTAGTCTTCTGGAAAACAGTCGCTATTTTTATGTATCGAAGATGCTTTTGTGTTCTTGGCACACTTAGAATTTAAAGTTATTGAAGGGTGATTGATACAATCACTTTAGCTTTCCTTCATAAACCTTCATAAACCTTTGTCTTTTCTTTTTAGCACAGATGTTCAGAATTACAGCAGTGGATTATTTTTTAGCGTCTTTGACATTTTCCTGACCATTTCCCCCAATGTCAGTCTCTAAGACAATTTATAAATTGTATAAATTGTATAAATTTATAAATTGTTTCTCAACTTCAGGTGTATTTTGTTCTTTTCTTTCCAAATGTTTCTGTTCTCTTAATTTGCTTGTAGTTATTCTGTCCCTAAATCTTACTAAAAAATCTTTCTTAGTTTCCTTAAAATGGGTGGAAACAAGGAATTACAGAAGACAAAAAGTGCATGGAATTACTGTTTATATTTTCTTATTAGAGTATTTAAATTACAAAGGACATTCTCATGGGTAGATAATTGTCACATCACTGGATCTGTTACTGAACAGCCTGTCCTTTCTGTTCATTGACTAGGTAGAAGCACTATAAAATACTGTGTTTTTCACAGGATTCCAACATTTCCTTAAAATAAAGATGCTGTAAGTGTCTTGTTAAATTTGTTTGCTGTTCTTGTTTACAGATCTCCACCATAGCAGAAAGTGAAGATTCACAGGAATCAGTAGACAGTGTCACAGACTCACAGAAACGAAGAGAAATCCTTTCCAGGCGACCCTCCTACAGGTATGGAGGTTAAAAGTAGAAGCATTTTGCTTGATGGATGTGTTCTTCATGTGGCGAGACCAACGGTGTGATTGTATAGTTATTTCTAAGCTTACCATTAATGGTGCCTCTCTTCCTCAATGTGTTTTCCATGAATAGGATGTAAAGAGATAATAGGAGGGGGGGGAAGAAACCTCAGTTGTTACACTCAGTTAAGACAGAAATGAGCTGAGAATAAGCTAATTGCCACATTCGTGAAATGCTGAGGTATCATTGTGCTGGGTCCCCCAGAGGTAGCTTTAATGGATAGTTAATACATAAAATACACTGAAGCTTTGCAAGCAGGTGGCATCTGTATAATCTGTAGTCTGCAAAAAATCAACTCTGTTGTTTTTCATCAGTGTTGAAATGCTAGCAGCAGTCAAACTTAATTCCTTTCTCCCAGGAGACTTTCGATGAACATGTGGTGTTCTGAGGCTCAGAGAAAAATTCGGCTTGAGCAAAATTGATTGTGTTTAAAGTTTAAGAAGCCAGGGTATGAGCTGAATGTAGTGGTAGGCATCTGGTATCTTTAGTTGTCATGGCAAATACTTCTGTGGTAAGAACAATTGATGTGCTCCTTCACATGGTGTTAGTCATGTTACTTTATTAATTAAGCCCTTGTACAACTTTTTCTGGCTGTGCTAAATCTCATTTTTCATTCTTAAAACATGCTAAGTAGCGTTAAGGAACAGCTCTGGTTTTAAGTGACTCGTGCATTCCTGCTGCTTCAGAAAATTCACATGCTCCTTTTTAATTCATGAGCATAACCTGAGAAATACAAGCCAGACTTGTAGACCTAAGCATATCTCAAACATTTATTAGCACTTACAGATTATTTTCTTCCACCAGCCTTCAAGGCTGTTGTGGTGCAGATAATGAAGGTCATTGCTGAAGACCCCTAATCTTAATAGATTTGTGAGGAGCAGTGTTGCTAACTTAAAGGCTTCCACACACTTCATTGCAGTCAGCTTCTGCAGTGAGACCCTGGCTGTTACTATATATGGGAGAATGGCTATGTATCATGAGACAACAGAGCTAAGCAAACACACAGCAAAGCTGAGAAGAAGGCACTTGTTCATGCTCACTTCTCATTGAGATGGGCTCCTTTGCACACACTGACGCCACACCACAGCCTCTGTCCTCAAACCACGTCCTGGTGACTCAGCAGAACTTTGTAACTGTCAAACGTACATATGCAGCTCAGACTCTGGGCCAGTGTAGGAGTCACATCAGAAAAGCTGAGCCAGACTGGTGCTGTGTCAGCAAGATCCCGGTTGGCATTCTTCAAGCTGCTGTAACTGGCCCCAGAGGCAAGATGGATTTACAGAATAGAAGGCTCTTCATCTGTTTTGTCCACTGGTTTTTCTGGTCTAACACGTAATTGCAAACTCTCTGGATGGGAGTTTTTCATTTGTCTAAGTGGTGTGGAGCACAGTGGAGTGCTTGTGCAGTGCTGGGGTTCTTTCATGCACACCATCAAAACAGCATCAGCAAAGCTCTGTTTTGTCAAGTTGTTTAGCAGTCACTGCTCTTCCTGGATAGCTCCATACAGATGTTCTGGCTCCCAAAGCCTTAGAGCCTTATTTAGGAAATGGGTGTTGCTTTGGAGCTTGAGGTCTACAGCTGTGTTTGCTTCATCTAGTGACAGTCCACAGGAAGACATGAGGAGAATTACAGAAGATGTTGCTCTTTACCTGAGTAGCATTTTGCAGTGACATAATAAAATATACTAGCAGTGAAAAGGGCTTGACAATTCTCTGAGGGACAGCATTTGTTCTAAATGATGCAAATTGCAGTAACCTCTATGGTCAGTCCTGCTGTCATGTTCAGTGGGACCTGTAGCAGTGATGTTTAAGCAGTTTTTAGTTTGGATAATTGCCCTGTGAAAGTAATTAAACCACGTGTTCTTTTCTTTACCCATGCTACTCTACGGCTTTCTCAGGCAGGGCACCTGTAAACATAACTGTGTGACTTGACTCAAACACACTCAGTATTGCCTCCCAGGCAGGTATAACACTGCATTTCTGCTGACTTCTTTTGTACTCAGCTCTCTGGCTGAGGTGTTTACAGTCTCTGCAATGGAGCAGTTCCCCTAATCTAAGTGAGGAGACCGGGTTTTACATACTTTTGCTTTCTTCAAATCCTTCTGTGGCTAAAAGCAGGAAACAAGTAAAAATGCATGAGAGAGAAACATGCTTTTAAGAAAAAGGGAAGGTTGTAACAGCTGATGCTTGAGAAGAACCTCCTTGAGAGGCATCTTTGTCTTGTGTACTAAAACACAGCTGTTCTGTGCTGGCTCCCTTGCCCATCTATGAATGGCACTTGGAACAGTCCTCTCCATAAGAGTTTGAAGATGGTGCAGGTTTTCCATTCTGCACCCGTACTTTTGTTGCTGGCGTGCTGCACTTTTCAGTTTCCCACAGCGTTATGTATCAGATAGGCTTTTTTTTAACTCATGTTTTTATTAAATCTCTACAACACACTGTCTTTGCCAGAAAAATTTTGAATGACTTGTCCTCAGACGCCCCAGGAGTGCCAAGGATCGAAGAAGAGAAGTCTGAAGAGGAAACAGCAGCACCTGCCATCGCCACTGTTACGGTGCCAACTCCCATTTACCAAACCAGCAGTGGGCAGTACAGTATGTAGTCTGAATTTCTCAGTGGTCCTAGTAAGTGGGGATGAGAAGATGAAGAACTATTATTTCTATAAGTGTTTGGACTAGGACAAAGCAGGAGGTGAAAATAAGGTTATTTTAATTTGACTGTTTGATAACCGTGCCCTTTAAACACATTCCTATTGCAAGTATTTGAAATGATCAGTTAGCATTCTGGGACTGCTTGCCAGTTAGTGCAGCTAATGCATCCTGAGGCAAAATATGAACTAACCATAATGCTTTTATGAACTTCACTTCAGGAACCAGATGAGGTAATTCAGAAGTTTCTTTTTTTTCCTGGCAGATGATGAATACTGGTTCACAAAACTGTAACTTCCTTAACAGGAAAAGCACTGCAGTCTGCAATTGAATTTTTAGAAAGTCCTGGGAAAATGAGAACTTCAGCAACCTTATTTAAAATATGTAATAAATACATGATTCTGCATTTATTCACTGTATTTCACAGATAGAGTGCTTTAACTTAAAGGTTTGAGAATGCTGCAGTAAAGCTAAAATTCACGTGCTGTCTCGCACAGAGTATTAAATATACAAAAGGGAGAAAGAACTTGCTTGTTTGTATCTTTCTCTTAAAATCTCTTTAGAATTTTGTATCTGTGTTTATTCCTTAGCCAGTTTGCCTGCTGAAACTGATGTGGTTAACTCTGCTTTCCTAGCGTAACTGTAAAATACTTGCTTGTGCAGATGCTAGAGATTTCGGTGTGTCTGTGTATAGGAGCACAGTGAAATTCTGTGGAATCATGAATGAGGTGTGATGTTTCAGCACACCTGCATGACCAGGTTGAGGGAAAGAAAGGAAAAAAACCCACACAAGTAAGATTGCTCGAAGGAAAAAATGTGTGAAAATGGACCTTTATCAATGAAAACACTGCTAGGAAGTTGTAGAGAGGGGGAATACAGGCAAAAGGAAAAAAAAGCAAAAGGAAGAAGAAAGTGAAACACAAGATGGATAGCGATAGCAGCAGGGGAAAGTGAAAGGCATAGAGCATGGCAAAGGAGAGGAATTACAGATGAGAAGAAAGTACTGTGGAGAGGACCTAAACCAACCAAGAAGAAAATCTTAACTAAGAAATTACAGAGTTTTTCCTGGGGGAGGATTGTAACTCCTCAATGTGATGCTGTTTTATCAGAGAAACTAATCTGTGGCTTAGGCTGTGGGGTTCCCCCCCAAAAAAATATAGGTCTCATGAATAACTCCCAACTTACTTTCAAAGCATGATTTCTTTAATGTACATAAAAGCCATGTGTCTGATTTGAGGGTGTATAAGAGTTCAAGAGATTTAACTCAGATCATTATTCTGCCATATCTAGGTTTAGTACTGTGAGTTAATGAGTAAACTAGTGTCTTAAATGCTGTGTTGATTTTGTTTCTTCAGTTGCTATTACCCAAGGGGGAGCAATACAGTTGTCTAACAATGGCACAGACGGAGTACAAGGTCTCCAGACGTTGACTATGACCAATGCAGCTGCAACCCAACCTGGCACCACCATTTTACAATACGCACAGACCACAGATGGACAACAGATACTTGTACCCAGTAACCAAGTTGTTGTACAAGGTGAGAAACTTCACAGCCAGTCATTCCGTATAACATGTTCTCCATGCAGACACAAGTTGCCAACCTAACTCCTTAAAACGTCAGGAAACAGAACTAACAGCTTTGGCACAGATTAAGTCTCTAAAGTTATTAAAGGAAATTCTGGACAAAACTATTTGTCACATTTTCTTGGAGCCTTTCCCTTCAGCTTATAAAATTGTGGATATTTTAGATTTACTTCTTAAAAATATGTACTTATTTTTGGTTTTCCATGCTGTATTTCCTGTATTTTGTCCACACAATTTTATTTTAACATCTCTGCAAAAAACTGTACCACTTTAGAATTCTTAGTTCTCCCAGACAGTCATCTGCAGCAATAGTAAATTTAAAGCAAAGCATTAAAGTGAGTAAAGAAGATTGTTTGATTCTTTCTAGAAGGACACTTTAACTTAGAAGTATTCTTTTCCCTTTTTCAAGTGCAAGTCATCATTTCTTCCTATTGAGGCTTTTGTGACTAGTCATGAAGTACTTAGAATCATAGAGTAATTTAGAAAAGTGCCTTAAAAGATCGTTTGGTCTAGCCTTCCACTTAGAGCAAGCAGGGCTACTTCAACTTAGAATAAGTTGGGGGTTTTTATTGTATTAAAAAACATGGTTTGGTTTATTAAAAATTGGGGAGGTACAAAAAAAAGCCTGTCTATTAAAAATAACAGAAATGTGCACCCCTCCTTTTATAACTGTAAAGCAGTTGATCTGAAGGTTGTCCAGTGAAGAGGTCTCCAGGCATCATTGAAAATACATAGCTGAGAAAAATACTTCAGTTGCATTGATGATCTGGTTTTTTTGTTCCTAAGAACATGAGATTTCTTTAGGTGATGCTGTATTTTCTTACAAGCTCAAGCAAACGTAACACACTCCTAGATAAATAAACAAAAGAAACCCAAGACCTTGTCCATTTTAGAGAAGTAGCTCAGTGCCTAGTTTGCACAGTCTCTTTCTTGTTGGGGTAAATGCTACATTTCTACACCCTTTTTTCTGTGCCAAGTACTTACACATGCAGCATGTGTAAGCACATAGGCATCTGGAGCATAGCTAGAAATACTGTATGTCCCATCCTTCATCTTCTTAAAACTGCTAAAACTGCCCAGAATCTAGAGAAGTAAAAAGAAATATACTGGGGGAAAAAGAAGCACAGAAGTACAGCAAGACGACTGAAGTTACCAAGTACAAGTGAAGACTTCTTCAGCAGGAATGCCCAAAACCTAAGACATAGCAACGATGACCCAGATGAGGGTCATTCCTCCTGTATGTAGCCCAGAGTACATGGTTCGGTAGGAGATGAGGTGCTGTTGGCACAGTGTTTAACAGCACTCTCACCACACTGACATCATGTTTCCTTATGCCTTTCAGCTGCCTCAGGAGATGTGCAGACTTACCAGATACGCACCGCCCCTACCAGCACCATTGCACCAGGCGTAGTCATGGCATCCTCACCAGCACTTCCGACCCAGCCAGCAGAAGAGGCCGCACGAAAGAGAGAAGTGCGTCTAATGAAGAACAGGCATGTATATTTAGCTCACTTCTTATCCTGTCAGCTCTGCGTATAACTGGAGTGTTAAGTGCTAAGAATCCCAATCTTTCTTTTTTTCAAAGTCTTCCTAAAGACTTTGCCTTTATTTAAAGATGCAGAACAAAGAAGCACATCTGCTAATGCCGTGTATTGTGACTATGAAACCTCAAGTAAAGGTGTCAGATTCATTCTGTGAGGTGTATTAATTTTTTGCCATAAGGAGAAATACTCACTGATGGGGGACTTATGTGACCTCAGTTATGTACTTACAAACACTGAGCTGAGCTGATTTTTTCTGAGAACTATATTCATGTAGTTTCTTTTCCTGGATTCTCTACCTTAGCCTTCTGCATACATTCTCCTTCCTGCTGACCTACCTGCGCTCTTCATTGTCCCACTTGTTCTGTGTAGCTCTTTGCCCTTTGGGTTTTATCCTCCAGAGGCAGAAAGATTCAAGAAAAGGCTGAATGAGCAGCTTTGAAGTCTTCTGGAACCAATGGTGGCAGCAGGGGGGCTGAAAGAAAGAGAAGAGATATGACCCAGTAGGACTTAGTGTGTGGGGAGGAAAAGCCAAGCCTACTGAGGTGGGACTTGGTGGAGGCTGGGAAGGAAAGGAGCAGCAGAGAGAAGCTGGGGATGATGCTCCTTAAGCTGCTGCTGCAGGAGAGGAAACGGATGGGCCTGAGCTGACCCATCACACCAGGCTTGAACTCCCATCTGCAAGCCACAGATTTGAGCAGGGAAGCCCCATGAAATCACTCTTTACTTCATCTGTCAGTCTGAAAAAACTATGTTGTAAAGGTGCATTTATCTTCTGTAGATCACTGAGCTGTGAACACAATAGAAAGTTCCATGAGCAAACCCAAGGCTTATCTGAGGGGCTTTAATGAGGGAAATAATGCTGAACAGCGGGGTCACTTTAAAAAGGTTTTTATATAAAATGTCACCCATGTCCCCTTTTTATATATTTTTCTGATACCAGTGAATAGTAGATGTCACTCTTTCAGGCTCTGCACTTGAGAAAAACTTAATGAGCATTCTGAATCCCCTCATTTAGTCAGCAGTCTTCCTCCAGTAAAATAAAGCTTTTGTGTTTGGGAAAGCCAGGAAAAACAATGGGGAATTACCCCCACTTCAGTTAAATTGAGAGCTTTTGCAACAGTATCATGTTGCATGTGGTGCTTTTAGCTTGCCTGCTTAACAGATACTTGCAAATCTAGGCTCCTTAGGAAAGCAGGGGAAAGGGGGAGGGAGAGGCAGATGGCGAGGTGGTTCTTACTGGAGGATTATAGCGTAAATATTCATAGATATTATTGTGCAAATTTTCTGTGTAAATTTTACATTTTAAAAGCTCTCTTGTAATCCAGTATAACTCTAGCTGTTCATTATGAATAACTAAAGCAAACAGGCTTTAGGTGGCTTCATATGCAGCCCAAGCTGGCACAGAAATCACAGAAAGAAAAGGTTGTCACCCAGGAAGATAGGTTAGCAGTGTGCAGTTCCTGGTGCAATAATACTTAATCCTTCAGTGACACAAGTAACAGCCCAAAATTACTACAAGTTGCACAAGGCCCATGTGCTGCAAGCTTGTGAAATTGTACTTGTAGGAGTGACTAATGGATCCCTGAGTTCTTTCAGGGCTTCCAAACGAGGTTTTCTTCATCACGTCTCATTTGTAGGGCTGAATTTCAGAAATTACTTTCAGAGTCTTCTTACCCAGTAGGTCCTGGAACATACATTCTTTCTACCTAGTATTATGACTGTTACTTATCTCACAAGCAGAACTGTGTTCAGTTTTGTCTCTTACTTCCCAGAACACTGACTGTATCACCAGTCTGTGTAGTATGTGCAGTGAAGGGACAGTTAGACTCTCCTTCTGAAGCTGCCCTGCTTCACATCTAAAGGTTCAGGGCAAAAAAGTAGGTACACTTAATACCTATCTGCAGTGTGCTGCTTTGACAAGCTGCATTGCAGGAGGAGAGCCCTCTGCCTGGACTCCATCCACCTTAGCACATGTTTGTGCTTACTGTGCCCATTGGTACCATTACTGTAGCTGTGCAGGGTAACTTCTGCCTTGGTGTTACTGTCTTGAGCATGGTCAGCAGCACGCTAGCACCTTCCAGGTATTTTTTGCTGGTGATCTTAGTATGTTACCAAATTACCTATAGGCGGCTCAGTCTTTACAAGTAAGACCTAAAAGTTTGACTGTCTCACAATCTACTTTAGCACATTAATGCTGCCATGTTCTTGGCACAGCAGGCAAGGACAAAGAATTACATGGTTGCTAGTGACTGTTTATGTTTTGAGTTGTTTTTGTATTATCATTGCAGTGATGCAGACATGATTAATAAAATTGAAGTATTGCTCAAGACCAAATACATGAAAACTCTAAATACAGCTTTTTTGGAACTGTTGAGCATCCTGTAAGACTGCAGCAAAGGGAGTAGTTTAGACTATAAGGAGATTAATAGATGGTCTTATCCATGTTTTTATTATTAATTTATTTATTGCAGTAAAATCACTGAAGTTATTGCAGCAGCATTTAACTCAGCCTGAAGGCTGTAATATAAATCCTGCAAGCAGAACTTTGTCATTGAGTAGTATCCTTTTCTCACAGAAGGAGAATTTTATTGGTGCTGACTTACTGGCATCTGCATATTGAAGTGATTTGTGGATCTTGAGTGAAGGAGCAACTGCTAAGAACTCAGTGTCTTTTTCCTGACCTGCATTTCCTAACAATACCTCCATGGTCTAAAAGTGGCAGTACTGGGTAAAGGTTTGACCTGAACAGTTAAGTAGCCCATGTCTGCAAGTGGTCATTCTGGATCTGAGTTGCCTTTTTTTGCTTTGCAGAGAGGCAGCACGTGAATGTCGCAGGAAGAAAAAGGAGTATGTGAAATGTCTAGAAAATCGAGTGGCTGTGCTTGAAAACCAAAACAAGACACTGATCGAGGAGTTGAAAGCACTTAAGGACCTTTACTGCCACAAATCAGATTAATTTTGGATTCCCATTTGTCCAGGTGGGATAGAGACTGGTTCTGGCTATATCCAGAAAGACAAAGTAAACTTTTTATTTTCTAAACATTTCTTTTTTTCTATGCGCAAAACTGCCTGAAGCAACTACAGAATATATTTCATCTGTGCTTTGCATCAAACTGTGAATGTTCAAGTACTTGCCTCCACTCCCCCCCCACAAGATTATTTTCATCATCAATCTCTGCGTGAAGAACAGGCTTCTTTCTCATCTCCCCATCCTCTTCAAGGAGTCACAGAGTTCACTTGGAAAGTTACTATGGGGAGAGTCCTTTTGTAATGATGTCAAGAATTTGTGCTGAGCTCTTTCCATTGCCTTAGAGACAGAACCACCCCAGCCTCTTGGTCCAGAGAACTGTGGGCCACATACATGGCACACGCATGATGCAGTGAAGAAGCACTGGTTGCCAAATTGGTTTCCCATATTCATTATGAACTGTAAAAAGACACAGCTAAGTGCATGCCAAATGAAAGGCACTTCAAAGTCATGTTCTTGGTGTGGAGACAGCGTACCTTTCTCAACTAGCCCAGGAGGGATTTTGATTTGTAATCTGTATTAAGCCCTCCTGGACTAGTAAAAACTTCTCCATACCTCAGAAACAAACTGCATTGAAATGAGCTTCACTGGGCAGTTGTTGCTTCTCAAAGCTTACGTGTGTGCAAGTGTATTCAGCATTCTGAATGCACAAAAAGCAAACACCAACTTCAGAGGGTATTGTCTGGGAAATGGTATTTGGGTAGGAAAGTTACTCAGAATCAAAAAAGGTACAAGAGTGATGTTACGAAAACAGTTCTGTAGTAACCAAATGGTAAGACATGAAAGCACTACCTGTGTGTGTGCAGAGCAACTAAGCAGTTGAAGCATGGCCAACTCCACATACATACTCCCTGGTGACAGTATAGTCCGTGTCCCAAGTCCTCTCAAACACTGAGGTTATTTGTTGCCCTGTCTCTGTCTTATGTAATGGAAATTACTGTACTTAATGGAAACATCAGCCTGGTTTGCTGGATGTTTTTTCAAACTCTGAGGCTGCCTTTCGTACATAAATTAAACTGTAGTATGACAACTACCAGGACAACCTCAAACACTGAAGAGGACTTCAGGCACGAATATTCCAACTCCTGCTTTGCAAGGGACAATGTTAGTTATTTGAACCTGGCCAAGCTAGCTAAATTTATTTATTCAGAGGATTTTTTTCATGTAAAAGATCAGATTTACCAAGTAATTTATTCCTGTGAGTTAAAGTTACTCCTGTGCCTCAGACATCTGCAAGGTGATTTGTTTTGTGTGTGCACTGAGGAAAAGCGATCTTTCCCAAATTTACATTGTTAAAAAGGTAGTTCATGTTCAAAACCAACTCTGTACTAAACATTAGGACTTTGAGTGAATCATGTTCCAAAAGAACCACAGAAGAATGTTAAGAAGTCACCAGAAGAATGTGTCCAGAAGAATCATGTGCAGTTTGTTTACTGGCCCTCTGATGCTTGTCTCTTGATAAATCAACTTGGGTTATTTGATGGAGTAAGTTTATTTTGGGCTTCTGGTCAAACTTTTATGTATAGAGATGAATGAATAAGACTGTGGTATATACTAATTCCTTGCCTAGCAAAGTATTAACTAATACCTTTTTTCCCATTCACTCTTATCTGGTTTTCAGACAAACTTCAAACATGAACTTCTAAAAGGTTATACAATCAATGTGACATTACAGGAGGAACATTTGGAAGACTCTGGGCAGTTGAGTCTCAAACAGTTAAGCAGTATTAAAAGAGGGCATTCAGTTTCCAAGAGACTCCCAAAGGAGTTTAAAAGGTTAAACTCACAGCATTAGTGTTAAATCTGGAGTTATGAATAATTTCAAATTATGTTTGTATTTCAGGAAGAGAACTTGAATATCAGAATGATTGAAGAATTTGTTCTCGTGAGTTTTGAGGGGATTTATAAATTGTCTGTTTTTATCTGCCATAGAGAATTGATTTTCATGTTTTAATTTAATGGAAGATGAAATTTACAAGTTTAACAATGCAGATTTGAAGATGACCCTAAATTGTCACCAGCGCTGTTGTAACAACTGTCAAGAGAATGCAAATACGTACAGTGGTTACCAGAACTAGTGCTGAAGTAGAAATGTTGATAACGCAGGAGTTGTTCTTGTAAAATGAAGCTCATGGCCTAGTTTGCACATGTATATGGGATGGTTCCTCCAGCTTTGAGAAACACGGAAGAGGCTGTACCTGCCTACATTAAGGCTGTTTCTTATGTAGAACCTTCTGTTTGCAAAAACTTGAGGTTTTGCAGTGAACCTGAATGAGGCTAGCTGTGATCTGAGTGCTCTTCTAGTGGGTAATGAGCACCGTCTAGCGCATGCTGATGGCCACTTGGCACAGAGCCTCAGAGCTGGATGGACCAGGGAACCTAAAACGGTACCTGGACAGGGTTCTTCTAACACAGGGTTGGTGCAAATTCATTCAGCAGTGAGAGGAGAGCTGTAACTGGTTTGGCTGTGCATGGTCTGCAAGTAGTCTGTGGTGTTCCTAGTCTAGACCTCATTAGCAACCAGTGTTTCATTAAGAAAAAAAAGAAAGTTAGTTTAAAATGCATAGAGATCTGCAAGAATCTTTATTTTTATTTATGCTGCACTGAGGATTTAGGGACTTGAATTTATTTAATGGAAATTTGAAATGACAATAATAAAAATGTATTAGACCGAGTATAGGGTTGTCCATACATGCTTTACTATTCATGTTGACTCAAAAAGGGAAAGAAGGTGACACAGGGATCCAGTCACACTTTATTTACCAAGTAGTGAGTGAGGTTGGGGTAATCAGCTTCTATAAACTAAGGCCATTGGAAGCAGGACAAAATTTATGCTGGCAGGGGGGAGGGTTAGTTTCCTATCTCACAGTTGTGAGTTTTCAAGAATTGATAGCCTGTTTTACCTGAAGAGAGGGTTAGAAAGGGCTAGATCCATTATGTTCATAATAAACGAGAATTGATTTGAAATATAATTTTTGTAATGTCATTATTTTGCAAAACAACGGCACCAATCAGGCAGTTAAGATATTGTCAGAGGTGCTCTTTTAATTTAGATATTCTTGGAAAATACATATGTATAATATATGTACATATATATATATACACACAGTATATAATCTACAGCTCTGAGAGCTTTTAAGTCAGGAATGCTGAGTATTATAGTTATATGGAGGTCAGAAAAGATTTTTACTTCTTCTGTGTGTGTCTGGGTGCGTGTGGATGTGTGCGTGTGTGAGAGCTTCCCCCGCCCCAGTCCTGCCGGGCTGCATTATTCAAGTGCTTATTGCTGATATGTTTTGTGCTGTTCCTCAGTTACTCATTGTCAGGAACTTTATTTCACCTTTCATGGCTTTTGTGAGGTTTGTTTTTGTTTCTCATTGATGGAGGTTTTGAAAGTTATGTAAACCAACCACCAGAATAATTCATTTTTGTGCTTTTTTCTCTTTGGCAGCTATATATCAAAGGCAAAAACAATTGGAAAGGTTGTTAAGGTGTTGTGTTAAGGAACCACTGGTAAGAGTTCTGGTTTTCCTTCTGGGGTAGTGGCGATGCGTTTTAATTTAAGCAGCGATTTCACCAGCATCAGGTAGTTACCAGCATCATCGCTTGTATCTGAAAGCACAATTTTAGCCTGTCATGCTCGTCAGGACTGTACAGACACCTGTAGGTTCTGACTCTTCTGTAGTTGGCGTTTGTGTTTAGACCAGGCTTCTCTGGTACTTGTACATTGATCAGAAAATTGGTGGGGTGTTTGGAATCATTAAGAGGCTCAGGAAAAAACTGTAAAAATACAAGGAAAAACAGCCCTGAGAGTTTCTGATCTAAATTTGTACTATGTTTTTCTTTCACATTTGGGCTTCCAGTAGCCTGCAGCTGCAAGTAGTCCTCTGTTAGTGAAAACTGGCCTCTCCTTCTCTATTCTATGTCTTTTTAATTTAAGACAGCCAGTGCTTTTTGTGGGTCAAAGACGAGTCTCCCCATCAAAGCAAGTTCAGTATCAGTGCAAATCTATGGCAATTCAGCAAGGATTTCATTGGTTTTCAAAGACCCTGTTCTTCTTGTCATTTATCCCCCCAGAAGCTGGTTAGTGATGTGACATTTGCCAATGATCTAACCAAAAGGTCATGTATTTATTTTTGTTACACTATATTCATTGTAAATGTTTAATTAAAATGTGCACTTTTTTGAAAAAAAAAAAAAAATTTTAAAAAATAAAAATACAGAACAAAAGAAAAGATCAATTGGGTTTGCTTGAGAAGCTTCTCCCTGGCACGGGTGTTGTAATCCTGCTGCCTGCACACAATTCACTCCTCTCCCCACAGCAAATTTAACTTGCTGATTAGCACCTGGCATCCAGCAGGCATGACTTCAGAATGGCAGGAGATCTGCACGGGCAGCGCTGAGGACTGGGAAGTATTAAGTGTGTGGTGGCTCAGAGCAGTAGGTACAGGATGGATGTGGAACTATTTTTAGAGTAGAACTAGTTCAGTGATCCCAAGTGGGAAAAGGAGGTAATCTGGAAGGAAAGCTGAACTGGTTTTCAGCCACTTTATTCCCCTTCTCTTAATTTGAGATTTGGCTGCAGATTTTACAAGCTGCATTCCAAGACAATAAATAGCAGGTTTTCTGACCCTTTGACACCAGGAAGTAAAAGTACATTGACAGTGGGTCACCCTGCTTTAAAAAACATGAGAAAAGCACAACCACCTTTCTTTTGCAGGAGCAGTGGTAGTTTAGGTATAACCCTGAAGCCTGTCACTGTGAGCAGGTTTTAAAAGCATACAGTACACTGATGGCTCTCTCTGCTGTGCCTAGGAACTCATTTCCCTGAGCTTTTGAATTTGCTAGCTGTAGAAGACGCTGATTTTGCAGAAGCCTGAATGTATCATGAAGCTCAGTTGATCTGGGAGGAAACAGACTGATGAAGAGAAACAGGGTGCTTTCAATCTTACCGTGTACTTGTGGCAGGTTCAGGTCTGTGGATGGATACAGCGTAAACCTGTTTATCTTTGGAGAAAAGGACCAGATCCAGTTGGTAAAGAGTTGCATTCAAGAGTGTTGCCTTGCAGTGTCTTTTCTAAATGTATTTAAGCTCTCGCCTGCAAAGAGAGTAGCTTGGGCTAGTTAGAGTAGCACAGATCGAAAGCAGTGACCTGTTTGTGTTATGGCAGTGGAGGTGCAGTTTGTGGCTTGCTGTGTAAGTGGTGAGTTCAGGTCTCACTTTCATCAGTGGGAAGCGGCAGAAGTCAGCCATCCTCAGGAGCTGTGTGCTGGCAAGGAAGGGGCCAGGGGCAGGCTGTAATGATCCATGGTTGGCACACTTCGTACTCTGACCACGTACTGTACTCATGGCTTGTCATGGGAGCAGTCAGTTCACCCAGTCTTAGACTCAGTTAGGTATTTCTCTAAATTAGAGGATAGCTGAGCCAGAGCATGGGGAAGGAAAGGCTTGATGCAGTTAGTTACCTGGAAATGGCCACTCAAGAATTAAGGATGTTCAGGTGCTCTCCACAAGTTGTCTTTTATCCAGGTGCCACTCCATGTTTTTGTGTGTGTGTAATGACATTTATTTATATTAAAACATGAATTTTAAGAAGTTCTAGAACTTCAAGTTTTGTATGAGGTTTGAAACTGTGCTGCTTATAAGGACTTGTAGGAATGGGAAGGGGAACAGGGCAAGAACAGGTGCTAGATGGCAGCCAACCCCTCTGCAGACTTGTCCACGGATTGGTTGTTCACATGAAAAATCAGTTGTTTCCACTCTGGATTTATCATTTGGAATTGTTTTGGAACAACATTTTTCAGGGAAGCTTCCAGAGCGAGGGCTGTTATTCTCCCTTTGTAATGTAGGCTGGTAAGAGTAAGTTCACCTCATCTGCATTTCTGATTCTTTACCCCTACCACATCAGCACAGAACAGGGTATTTGAGCTTGACTCCCACATACTTGTGGAAGTTAAAAGACTAAATGGAAATCCATTATTTGGGGGGAAATAAATTCTTATTTACGTGTCCCCAAAAATCTAGAAACATCCCTGTTGTGTTTCGGTTTCCTGGTTGTTTTGGGGTTGTTTGGGTTTTTTTTTTTTTTTACTTTTTTTTTTTTGTTTTTTCTTTGTTTTTTTAAAACAAAATTTTATTG
>NDXB01001458.1:268233-288937 GCA_002631895.1 Agapornis roseicollis
TAAAAAAAAAAAAAAAAAAAAAAAAAGAAAAAGAAATTAAAAAAATTTCTATATTCTGCTTTCATATATATTCTCTGCCAGACCTTTCTGGAACTGCATTAGGACCCAATTTAGTAATTTCATTAATATGAAGCAGCTAATTAAAAACAAACAAACAAAACCCCACCAAACTAAGAAAACATAAAGGGTTTTTTTCTCTTAAAAACTGTCAGAAATTAATTGTAAAAATTTAATAGGAAATACGATGGCAAATTCAGAAATACCATGGTTGTTATATTAGCTGTGGACAGTTTAGCACCATAGCCATTTTCTCAGATATGTAGAAATAGAAGAGCTCAAAAAAGCAATGCTGCTCCTTTCTGTCTGGGTATCAGATATCTTCAAGCACCTACTCTGTTTGCAGAAATACACAGCACCATAATAAATCAACATAAAAGCGGGAGAGGACATTACAAAATATGCATAGGTATAAAGTATGAAGAAACAAAAACTTTTTTACATTCAGATTAGAAATCAAAACTGTTTTCATATTATTTAACTAGCCTGATCAGGGATGCTACCAGAACACTCATTGCATCACGATGTGAGATGTGCTCTTACCAGACATGACAAATAAAAGGAACTAATAAGCTGAACTAGATTTACTACATTAGCATGAATTTTTCAACAGTGAATACAGTATTCCTAGTAAAGAGGGCAAAAGGGAAGGGAAAGACACTCTCGGTTCCTGATCCAAAGCCTAAAAATGCATTACTGCTTCCATTAAAAAGCATATGCAGGGCCCAACTGAGTATCTAACAAAGCAATAGTAGTATGGATAATAGTTTTTATTGGCGACTCTGTACATGCTGCAGCTATTCTACCTGCTCTGTTGCCTAAATTCCAAATTTATACATAAGACTGAAGTAACCTGGGTCTAATACTTGATATTTCTAAAGAGTTACCATATCTTTGTTAACATTTTTGGCAGAGGATAGCAGGCACTGTATTTCTAGTTTAACAAGTAAAACCAGTAAGTACAACACCTTCAAGTAACACCGACAGTGACTACATCACTTCTTGACAACATTCCTTACAGGAAAATAGTTGTGGCAATCTAGTTATTTCATTCTCTTTTTCTTTTTTTCTTTCCTTTTTTCCTTTTTAATAAAACAGGATTCATTCTCACTTGATAACATAATTAAATCGTTGGACAAAAATAATGATGGAAGCATCAGCTTTGATGAGTTTGTGATGCTTATAAAAAAGATAACTGGTACAGGACAATAAGGCATCTGCAAGAATGAACAGCACTGCGTTGAGGGAGAAGAGCCTGGCACATGTATACATTATAGGTACACCTAAACTCACAGATTTGTTAAGATTTTTAAAACATACAGAATAAAGATCTGATGTGGAACAAATTATGTCTTGTACTGTGTTCTCCTGCACACTTACTAGCCACCCTTTCCAGCTAAATTGCCTAACAATTACTTCAGAACTACCTATTTATATTTCACTCTACATTCGCAAAAGCATTTAACAAATCCAAACCCTGTTTTACCTGAGCTATTGTTTGGACCTCTAGAGCAATTCAAATCAAAGGGCTTCTAAAACACACAAAAGGCAAGATGTGTCATTCCATTTGATGAGTATCCCCTAGTGTATACTATCCAATACTCCTCCCAGTTCAGTTTCATCATTCACATAAAACAACACTTGCATAGAATCATAGAATAGTTAGGATTGGAAAGGATCTTAAGATCATCTAGTTCCAAAACCCCTGCCATAAGCAGGACACCTCACACTAAACCATGCCACACAAGGCTCTGTCCAACTTGGCCTTAAACACTGCCAGGGATGGAGCACTCACAACTTCCTTGGCCAACCCATTCCAGTAACCCTCACCACCCTAACAGGAAAGAATTTCTTCCTTAGATCCAAATCTAAACTTCCCCTGTTTAAGTTTGAACCCATTACCCCTTGTCCTGTCACTACAGTCCCTAATGATGAGCCCCTCCCCACCAGCCCTAGAGGCCCCCTTCAGATACTGGAAAGCTACTAGGAGGTCTCCACAAAGCCTTCTCTTCCCCAGGCTAAACTTTCTCAGCCTGTCTTCATATGGGTTGTGCTCCAGTCCCCTGATCATCCTCGTGGCCCTCCTCTGCACTTGTTCCAACAGTTCCATGTCCTTTTGATGTTGAGGACACCAGAACTGCACGCAAGACTCCAGGTGAAGTCTCACGAGAGCAGAGTAGAGGGGCAGGATCACCTCCTTCGACCTCCTGGTCACGCTCTTCTTGATGCAGCCCAGGATACAGTTAGCTTTCTGGGCTGCAAGCACACACTGAAACCGGCTCATATTCATGTTCTCATCGACCACCACCCGCAAGTCCTTCTCCACAGGGCTACTCTGAATCTCCTCTTTGCCCAAGCTGTAGCTGTGCCTCGGATTGCTCCAACCCAGGTGTAGGACCGAGTGCCCCACCTATCAAATTGATGTCTCTCCAATTTAGAGACAAGGATGTCGTGTGGGACAGTGTCGAACACTTCGCACAAGTCCAGGTAGATGACATCAACTGCTCTACCCATGTCCATCAGTTCCATAGCCCAATTGTAGAAGGCCACCAAATTGGTCAGGCAGGATTTCCCCCTAGTGAAGCCATGCTGGCTGTCACCAAGCACCTCGTTGTTTTTCATGTGCCTTAGCATGCCTTCCAGGGGAATCTGCTCCAAGATTTTGCCAGGCACAGAGGTGAGACTGACTGGTCTGTAATTCCCCGGGTCATCCATTTTCCCCTTCTTGAAAATGGGGGCTATATTTCCCCTTTTCCAGTCGTCAGGAACTTCACATGACTGCATATTTGAAACTATGATGTTTCAAATATGATGGCCAGTGGCTTAGTGACTTCATTTGCCAGCTCCTCCAGGACCTGTGGATGGATTTCATCAGGTCCCATGGACTTGTGTATGTTCAGGTTCTTAAGATGGTCTCGAACCAGACCCTCTCCTAACAGTGGACCCAAGGTCTTCATTCTCACAGTCCCTGCACCTGACTTCCAAGACTTGGGTGGTGCAGTCAGAGCCTTTCCTGTTGAAGACCAAGGCAAAGAAGTCGTTCAGAACCTCAGCCTTCTCCAAATCCTGTATAGCCAGTTCACCCAATAGTTTCTTTAGGGGGCCTACGTTGTCCCTGGTCTTTTATTCGCAATGTACCTATAGAATCCCTTCTTGTTATCCTTAACATCCCTAGCTACGTTTAGTTCTAACTGGGCCTTAGCTCTCCTCACCTGGTCCCTAGCTTCCCGGACAACATCCCTGTATTCATCCCTGTCCTTGCTTCCGCCTTTTATAAGCCTCTTTTTTCATTTGAATTTTTCTCAGCAGCTCCTTATCCATCCAAGGTGTTCTCCAGGCCCTCCTGCTGCACTTCCTTCTAGTCGGGACGCAACACTCCTGAGCTTGTAGCAGGTGATACTTGAATATCATCCAGCAGTCTTGGGCCCCTCTGCCAGTTAAAATTTTTAAATCATAAAGTACTTATTTTCAAAAACAATATAAGAATATTAAGTATGATGACTGCAATATTATGTGTACATTTTAAATTATATTTACATAACCGTATAGTTTGTGTTATGACTCTTATAAATGGGAATACATTAAGTATACACGTGCGCACACACACACAGAGGAACTGACTGACTGCTGTTGCAATTAAAATATTCATTACATTTACTTGGTGTAGTTTTAACCTTTTCATTGCACGAGTATCTGTGACATATTTTCACACACAGCTCACAGCCATTACTATTTAACAGGAAATTAGCGAGCAAGAAGATATATAAGAATAATGAAAATTTTTGAAGACAAGTAATTCAGTGGATTAGGAACTAATCCTACTGGAGAATTTGGAATTCTTAACTGAATTTTAACACCAACATCATTCATTATCCTCATAAATCAGTGAGATCTCAGAGTTACTTATGGACTTAAAAGCTCAACTTACTTGCAAAGCCTATCAAACACGTTCAAGATTTCATACTACAGTGATTCTTACCCCTGAATTTCCCTTCCATGAAATGAGGAATAACTTACTCCACAGCAGTGATGCACAAATAAAAGCCTTTTAAATTCTGATAGTTAAATATTATACGAATGCTCTAATAGGCTTCTGGGCTGTTCTTTTACACAAACCCCTCAGCTGTTAAAAAGTGTTACGTTTCTTCCAAGAAAAGTAAATAATAATATTTATTACCTTTCTCTGATTTATGAAAAGATAAATTATTCTATATGAACAACAAGCTCTGATTTCAAAACTAAATATACCCCCGCACATTTGCTTACTAAGCTACGGTAGCTACTTTAGGCACATAAGTAAAACCACAGAATTTAAAAGTGCTTTTGCGAGAGTGGGAGATACACTCTTTCCATCTCTTAGGCGACCTCAGAAATTTTTTAATTCAATCAGGTTACTGACATCCTAAATAGGAAAAGTGGACACAAAGGAACAAACATGTTACAACAGTGTCATCTACTGGCAAAATCTATTTCTGCACAATTTCTTGAGTTTATAGAAAATGCATTTTTTACCTGGTGCAATTTTTGAAGTTTCATGATGCTACATAAGTTACAAAATTAAAATTTTGAGTTTTTTTAAACGAGGAAAAATAAAAGAAGTGTATTGGAATTATTTCTAGAGTCATCTTTTTATTTTCCTAGAACAGTCAGATGCAGTTACAATAAAATTGACAAAGAACATACTTAAAAGGCTCAACCAAAAAAAAAAAAAAATCTAAGCTTAATAGTTGAAGAATATAAGGGAAATAGAACAAAACAAATAATTCCTTTGCCATTCAGTGAGTCCAGTTCATGAGCAGTTTACAGACTATACAGTTTCCTTTTGAAGGAGTTAATTTTACAATTATCATTTGCAACAGAAAATTCATACTAAGTGTTACTCTCAAGCAAATGCATTACTTTTCTGAACAGCTATTTTCCTGCAAAGAACAATAACAGTTTATCTATCATTATTTTGCAGAAGGCTAGGAAGCAAAGCAGAAAGCTTAAGAATATATATAATGGGAACATGACCTGAAAATAATCAACCAAGATGAGATCAAGAACTTGATGAGCTATGATGAGTGCTCATGCACCTCCCTCATTTTTCCTACTGAAATCAAATGTGTGTTAAACAGGAATTCAAGCCAAAACCTTAAGATGGTATTTTGGTAGTGTAAATTGTATGGTCTGACAATACAGGTAACTGCCATATCAGTGACCTTTTTTTTTTTTTCACCCTTCTGAGTTCATATTTCTCGTTCAAGCCTAAGTAAAATCTAAAGTAAATCTAAAGTAAAATCTAAGTAAAATCTAAGTATCAACTTCAATCTGTCAAATGCAGCTTATTAAAATTCTAGGTCTCATTTCCTTTAAGTTTTTATCACTTCAGGATTGTTTTATTCCCTACAGTACTTTAAAGATGCAATTTTGGCCAGTTTACACTAAGTCATTAGCTTCCATTTTCGTATGCAGAGACTACTATTTCTTCCAAGGTGTTTGACACCTTAACTTTACGATACTTAGCCATTTACATGCCAATATAATTGATATACATATTCCTCAAAACAAGCAATACAGGGTTCCCCTCCTATATAAAGTTACTCATGAGTGCTTTTGCAGAACCCAGGTTGAGCAACACTGTTGTAATGATAATCAGTAGAAATACATGAGCAGCTGCAATGAAACAGATATTCAGCATTGCAGGCGACTCTCTGCATTCAGTTGTGTGTTTGCTATTATTCAAAACAAAACAAATCATAATTGCCTTACCAGTAAAGGACTTCTATGATCCTCAAAGTTTTTAACTAATGCAGACAATGCTCCTCTGTAGTACAATAACTTGTGTTATTTAAACTGCCAGTAATGTTTTTCATTATTTCAGACACCTGTTTTTTCTCTGGAAGCCTAATTCTGAGTTACATGGTTACTTTACGTTTCCAATTTTTTATTTCTAATGAAAAGGTTCAAATTTCCACAGACACAGACACTGCAGAAGCAAAGTAGACCAAGATATTTTATACATACTTTAGAAAAAACTATCAGCTTTGGTTAAATACAGTTGAGTATTTGAATGCTTAGCAAATTACAAGATGCAAAAGTAGTGGCATATTTTACGGCTGCCCCTGAGTTCCCTGCCGAACTACATATCTGAACTTTTGTCTTTTTATCTTTTTCTTAAAAACAAAAGCAAATAGAACTACTACTATTACCAGTGCCTTTCTTCTCCCACTTCAGTTTCCAATAGGAACCAAAAGGGAAGTACATAACTTCAGTCCTAAATTAGCCCTCAGATGAACAACAGAGTGGTATTGCAAGATATTATCAGTGCTAATATGGTGAACTACCTTTCTTGAATAACGAAACACCTACACCACTTAAGTAGTTCACAAGCTTCACTAATCTGCTTCTCTTCTGATTGTTCTTATTGATTTGTTATTATATAGAATATGTAACTGGTTTTAGCACAACATGGACTCTGTTAAGACAGATTATTAGCAGTTATAATTATTGACAGAGCAAATTTCCCCAGTCCTCACCCAGAAGCAAGATGTCAAAGATCAAATTAAAATGCTGAAAAATGACTGGTAATAACCAATTTCAGAACCTTAATGTAGCTCAGAACAAAAGAATATCCATTATACATACTGCAAGCGTACCGCTTCGATTATAAACACTGCATTAACTTTCCATGACAAATTCACTCACTCCATTATTTTCTTAATTTTATGTCCAAATAATGTTCTCTTTAACATATATACCTTATTTGCCCTTGAATGCAAATCACGAATAACTCCATTAATTACTAGATATATTGTACTAACACATACTACAATTTCTGTAATAGAAGAAACTGACAGTAGGGGTGCAGCAGACAAACACCCACATTCCCGACTTCAGCTAAATGTGGAGCTCTGCATCAGAGCCAGCTAATGTGAACAACTCTAACAATAATGTAGAAAACCCAGCAGTTCCAAAGGGGCACTCAATCCCCAATTATCTAGCTGTATCCCAAAAAGGTACCTGAGGTGACTATCTGAAATGCAGTCATGGAAAGTGTCCTGGGTTTAGCAGTAGCAGTCATTTTTCTCCTTCTTAGCAGCTGGTGCAGCTGATAACACCGATGTTTTTAGTTGTTGCTAAGTCATGTTTACTCTGACCAAGGACTTTCTGAGTCTCATGCTCTGCCAGGGAGGAGGGGAAGCCAGGAAGAAGCAGACAGGACCAGAGACATGAGGAAGCAGAGACCTGACCCAAACTAGCCAAAGGTGTACTCCATACCACAGCATGTCATGCCCAGCATATAAACTGGGGGGAGTTACCTGGAAGGCCCAGATCGATGCTCATGTTGGGCCGGGTATCAGCCATGGGTGGTGAGTGGCTATATTCTCTCCCCTTGTTATTTCCCATATAATTACTGATCGTAGCAGCAGTGGTTTGTGTTATACCTTAGTTACTGGACTGCTCTTATCTCAACCCATGGGAGTTACCTTCTTTTGATTTTCTTCCCCATCCCTCCAGAAGCAGGAGAAGGAAGAAGGGGGAGAGCGAGCAAGCAACTGCGTGGTTCCAAGTTACCAGCTAGGCTTAAACCACTACACTCTAAAACATGACACACGTATCANGAGTCTCATGCTCTGCCAGGGAGGAGGGGAAGCCAGGAAGAAGCAGACAGGACCAGAGACATGAGGAAGCAGAGACCTGACCCAAACTAGCCAAAGGTGTACTCCATACCACAGCATGTCATGCCCAGCATATAAACTGGGGGGAGTTACCTGGAAGGCCCAGATCGATGCTCATGTTGGGCCGGGTATCAGCCATGGGTGGTGAGTGGCTATATTCTCTCCCCTTGTTATTTCCCATATAATTACTGATCGTAGCAGCAGTGGTTTGTGTTATACCTTAGTTACTGGACTGCTCTTATCTCAACCCATGGGAGTTACCTTCTTTTGATTTTCTTCCCCATCCCTCCAGAAGCAGGAGAAGGAAGAAGGGGGAGAGCGAGCAAGCAACTGCGTGGTTCCAAGTTACCAGCTAGGCTTAAACCACTACACTCTAAAACATGACACACGTATCATATAAACAACCTTGAGAAAACAGGTCAAGTGCTTTTAAAATCTCCTATTTGCATGTTTCAGACTAAGCAGCTGTGGGAAAAAAAAAATTATATATATGATTTTACCTACAAATCCCAACAAAATTCTTTTGAGGGAAACGGACACAGGACCAGTAGGTTTCTATAAGTTACCACTAGAACAGATATTTATATCTGACACTAAGAAGCTACTTTAGTTTTGACCTGTATTTCTGTTCTTTTTCATTTTTTTAATAACCCTATCTTATTGAGCACTTTCACGGTTTAATACTATGATCTTGTGATACCATAATCTCCTGAGCTAGGAGAGACCTGGGAAAAAAAAAAAAGATTCTACCACTGACACAAGATTCAGCCCTGTCATGTCTACAGTACTGAATTTTTTCTCAAAAAGAAGACTGTGAGATTCATCAGGGAGAAGGAGTGTAATGGTTATTTGTACTGTTTATACAAAGGAAACACAAGAATTTTTCAACAGCTTTTCATACAATCCTTATCTTTCTATATAAATTTCTACTTTCGTAATACCTTTGTGCTACACTTTCCAGCTTCTCTTTATATTTTATTCTCTAGTAAAGCCAACCTAATCATTATCGTCTACTCCCAGCATCAAAACTATTAGAAAACTATTAGAAAAATTACAAGACATAAAGCTAAGACAAATCACACACCGAGCAAAGCACTATTAAAAGAAAATACCCTTTTAAACAATATTGAATAGGGATAACACATGCCTTTTCATGTGTTACTATGTAACGATATAGGCAGATCTTACACAGAGCTAACTCCCTTTTTAACAAAAATTACATGTTCACAAAGCAAATGCAGAAAGAAAAAAGATCAGTACTTACAACAGGGTTTTTTGTGTCTGGGTCAAATTCTGTAGAATTAGCATCTGAAACACGTTCAAAACAAACACAGTACACTTCCATTGCTATACATGCAATACAAATGCACCATAACAGTTCTGTGGTATTTCATTGTCTGCATTTAAGCTACAATCTTATAAACACACACTGCACCACTTTCGAGCAATCACAGGAAGCATATGACCTCAGTCATACACACTGCCTTTCCTACTTCCCGTAAGTTTGTCCTCCCAGCTGTCAGCTGAAGAACTTACTTGGTCAGCTAAATCTCTTTATACTTCTACTGAAACAGCTATGGTTTAACTACTCAAACTAATGAAAGCAAGTGAGAAAACCACTTCTCACTTTTCACCACCTGAACACTCCAGAAAGAGACTACAGAGGTAAATTATAAGCACACTTTCTCTTACACTTGCTAGATCAAGAAGCAGGTTTCAAGCAATCTGTGTAAGAAGAGTTCCTATCCCCTTGTACAGAAAGTTAGTACAGGGTGCTGAGCTGAAAATGATCATGTTGAAGAGCTAAGTACCTAATGATGATAGAATCTATACAATACTTCTAATAATAAATATATACTTCACACACAGAATAAAATTTCTTCTAAGCAAATCATATTCACACTAGCATACTGAGCTCACCTTCCCAATTCAAACAGTTTCTGGCAAATTCCACAACTGCTAGTTGCATTCCCAGGCAAACTCCTAGAAGAGGAAACAAAACCCCCAGAATTTAACAGGACAAGAGCAGGACTGAATGTATTTGCTATTCTGTCTTAAAGTTGACTACTTAGAAATCTTGGTACCCAGTGTATATACACAGACTTAACAAGCTAGAACAAAAATGACTGCTAAATGCAAAAAATTCCTCAAATTTGGCACACTAATAAATAAATGTGACACAATTAAGTGCTTTAAGCCTTTTCAAACATTTTTATTTCCTCCATTCTATTTTACCAGTAATTACTGTAGAGACACATAGAAGCTGAAAGCCTGGGTATATCCAGATACAAATTTTGCTTTGGCAAGTAGTCCAAGTAGTCACCTAAAAAATGTAAGAAATGTGGAGTAGGGACCAAAGCTTCAAAGGCACTTACAGAAACAGCACTTTAAGCTTATAGGCTAAATGGCATATTCAGACTTTACCATAATAAAACATACCATAAAGCAAGAAAAATTTAATATAGCAAATGTGTTCAAATACACCTATGTTTTCTGCACGCTGATTAATATCTATAATGATGCTGATTTAATTACGAGACACAAAGACTCTCCACATAAATGTGAATATAGCAAATAAAACCTCTGAAGCAGGGACAGTCTTTTTCTTTCTTCCTTTATATAGCAAACATAGTACATGACTATAACCCTGGGCATTATCTACAAGGCAAATATTCACAACAGCACACATACTACCTAAGACAGGATCCTTCCACAGGGTATGTGTTGTTGTTTTGTTTTTTAATCAAATCAATTAGCTTGCTATACACTCCCAAAACACAACAATTTCTAACTCTTAATGATCTTACCAAGAAAGGGTTTTTTCTTTGTTCTTGCCCAGGAAATAGCCTGGAGTTTGCCTTCTGTTCCCCTAATTCCAAACCCTCCTGGGACCAGAATGCCACTGGAACGACACCAATATATAAAGCAACCAACATGTAGAATGCAGCCAGCAAAGGAAGTCCATACAAATTGAAGACTTGTGAAATTGTACCAAAACAAGCATGAAGTACAAAAGGCATATTTTATATAACCATTCAGAATACACAGAATTTAACTATCAATTTAGAGATCTGCCTCATCTACCCACCCCAATTCTCATCTCATGCTTCACAGGGAAACTTCCACTGGTTAAATACCTATTGTTTAAATAAACTTGATACATTTTCACTACTCTATCTTGACACCAAAACTTAATGTCTACTAAATAATACTGAAGAAATTAAATGCACTTTGACAACAAACAACGCAAACTGAAATCCTGGCAATGATTCTTAACGGATGTCCTGCCCCTCTGCTCTCATGAGACCTCACTTGCACTATTGTGTACAGTTCTGGTGTCCTCAACATAAAAAAAGGACATGAAGCTGTTGGAACAAGTCCAGAGGAGGGCCACAAAGTTGATTAGGGCACTGGAGCATCTCCCATATGAAGACAGGTTGAGAAATTTAGGTTGCTCAGCCTGGAGAAGAGAAGGATGCGTGAAGACCTCATAGCAGCCTTCCAGTATCTGAAGGGGGCCCACAGGGATGCTGGGGAGACTCTTCATTAGGCATTGTAGTGGCAGGACAAGGGGTAATGGGTTCAAATTAAACAGGGGAAGTTTAGATTGGATATAAGGAAGAAATTCTTTCCTGTGAGGGTGGTGAGGCACTGGAATGGGTTGCCCAGGGAGGTTTTGAATCTCCATCCCTGGCAGTGTTTAAGGCCAGGCTGGACAGAGCCTTGGGTGGCACAGTTTCGTATGAGGTGTCCCTGCCCATGGCAGGGGTTGGAACTAGATGATCTTAAGGTCCTTTCCAACCCTAAATGTTCTATGATTCTATGTTTGAAGACTGTTACCAGCATTTACTAAGATTTTATCTAACTACCTTTCACTATGATTCATGTTGACAAAGACAAATCTGTGGCAATTGACCTGCACTGTAAAGCAAATCTAGTTATCAAAAACAAAGAATCAACAAAAAAAAAAAACCCCAAACAACTGCAACTTCTCTGAAGAGATTAAAAGCAGATACTAAGGTTTGTCACTAACCATGCACATATATCACTTTATGTAAGTAATCAAAGTTTGGATTCACTGAAACTTATTCACTGAAGCATTTTTCATCACATGAAATAAATATCATTGTTTGCATTTGGGATACACAATACCCAATACTACTTACTCTGCCTTGCACAGTTTGTGCCATGCCTGGTGATATTTCACCGAGTTCTCTGCTTCTGTAGAACGTTCAAGTTCTGTTGAATCTATGTACTAATAAAAAAACCCATTCAATAAAACAGTTTTTTCTTCCACTGAAAGCAACTTTTTAACAGCATTAAGACAACCCAATAATTTCAAGTGAATTTCCAGGCTTGCCTTCTCTGGAACAAACTCAGCAATGGTAAGCTTTTCCTGCATGTAGTTCAATTTTCTATTCTTATTAATAAGAGGCAAACTACATCCCGGAATAGTTCTGTGTTTGAGGAATTACAGAGTTTGTGGCTCAATTCTGATATCAGAATCCTGCTAAAAATAAAATGTGCTCAGAATATTAAACGAAATAAAAAGCAACAGCTTCTGGCACTGGATTTTAAAAACAAACTAAACTGCTTTCAGTTTACCTGTTTTCTTCTGCCTTTAAGCTAATCTTGCTAACATGATAAGCAGTCTTATGAGCAAAACCTACCTCTGATGTAAATAGAAATGTGTAAGTAAAGCCTGCTTTTTCATTAGATCCACTTTTGGTTACCGCATTATTCCTTTCAAGTACGTTTAGATCCAAATAAAATTACTAAATCTGTAGTAATGTTTGGCCAGTTAGTATTTATCTGCATGATGCATCTTCTAATTTCCACATGAATTAAAACTGCCTCCCATGATGTAGAATATATTCAAAGTATCCCTGAAAGAAAAACCCAAAAATATCCTCACCATTAAATCCAGTTTGTGATTAATTGCAAGTGCAGAGTGCTCCAGAGCCTTGAAAACAGATGCATAGCAATCACTTAGTTTTGTGTACTTGCCAACGAGAGCTATGGAACATACTTTCAGCAACCTTTCATATCTGACAAAAACAAGTTTTTTGGTTATTAGACTGATTTTCACAAAGAAAACATTTTAACAATGTTTGCTTTTCCTTTAACTTCACAAATCATCAATCAAAAATCTCAAAACTGACAGTTTTTAAACCCAGACCATTCACAGCTGTTCATCAGAAACATGCTACTGTCCCCCATCGAGTTTGGTGACTTCACAGGACCTACAATCCTAACTTGCATTAAAATACTTCTAGAAAAAGCAGCAGGAATTCGAATACCTGTCAGCCATTTTTTTCCATCTCATTAGAAGATCACTTGGATGGTCATCAATAGGCAAATTTAACCTCTGTTTAAAATACTTAATGATGCCTTGCTCCTCCAGCAGGATTGGTACTCGGTAAGTGGAAGATACATCATGGACAAATATCACCTAACAAAAAAAGGGTAACATAAGAGACTTAGCTAATAATTTTTCATAGGAAATATAACATGCTGTATTTTTGTCTACTACATGCTGAGCTTCTACCCTAACAGACAGAAATTAAGAAACAAAAGACTGCCATTAAGCCAGCCCCCTCCCTGCCAGGGAACTCTTCAGGGAAGTTCAGGGGCACACTGGACTCTTAGTCCAGTCACATAACTGTAGTTGGAATCTAACTGTGTACATGATTACACACAGCCTGATACTGACAGGAAAGCACACAGCGTTGTTGCTTGCTTGAAGTTCCATCCGTCTGTCTCTGGGTGGAGAAGAACCACAAAGGTATTCCTGAAGCATTTACAGAAGCTAGCTCAAGCATGCTATCTTCTACATATAGCAAGATGGAAGGAAGAGTGGTGGTGGGAGTAACAGCCCACTGCCCTCTATGTCCTCATCTGGAATCTTACTATAAAAAGGTTTTTCTTACACACCTGCAGAAAGACAGGCCAATATGGACACACATTTGAAACGAAGTGAAACTACTGGCATCTGTTATCCTTTGATATTATCCATTACATAGAACAGTAAAATGCTCTCACTCACATAAATATTAAGGAGCATTTATCAGAATTAGTATTCAAATAGCAATTAATCACAAACTAGTAAGGTAAAAATCACACATTAATTCTAAATATATACAGAACTACACAGAGATGTTCCAAGCATGTTAAAGGGCATGAACAGCCTATTATGACAGTAAGATACTTCATGTATTTGTGATGATCTATGGACATAAGCAACCCCCTAGCTTTAGCCACACTTTGTTCACCCATTATTATAACCACCTGAGATGATTTAAGGACAATAACCAACCATAACTTCAGAAGTGTAATTTTCATAACTATGTATAGAAACTAGCCATGTGCTCAAAATCTATTCCTTTTATTAACTTTTCACTTAACATCCACTCAAATTGTTAATGACTATTTGACATAGAATCTAAAATACAGACTCCCCATACTTTTAAAGTGTTAAAGAGTACATAACAGCAAGATAAAAATTGTAAGCCATTATATATTAATCATAGAATAGTCAGGGTTGGAAAAGATCTTAAGATCATCTAGAATCAGTCTGAAGGTAAAAACAGAAATGCACAGAAATACTTGGATGCTTTCCCGCATATTTAAATAATGATGAATAAAATATTAAAAGTACTGACCTGCTCAGGCTCCACATGGCAAAACATGGAAATCTTTTCCTTCACTGCCATCTCTATAGGTTTTGCACTTCTGCAGACAATCTGTCATAACAGAAGGAAAAGTCTTGAACATTTACTAGGCAAACCAACAGAATATTCAATACTGTTCATGGAGAAATTAACTCATTTGGAAAGACAGAACAAATTTATGTGCCTTCTTTTTCCCTCTTCTTCTCTTTTAGAGTTCCACAACATATCATAGCTCACCAATATCTGCTAGCAAGGCAAAAGTAAATCAGTCACCTGCACATACTGACCCACTTTTATTAATCTTTGGTATTCCCTGTAGTACTGCTGCCTCATGTTCTCCCTTCTTGTATTATTGTTGTAATACTCTCTACCTAAGGTCTAGCAGCTCTACAAGTACAAATAATACGATGAATCAAAAGAAGAGATAAATTTTAAGCAATAATACTTAGCTTACATGCATGTTTTTCATTATTTCAGTACTTCAGCACCTTTTTGTAGTTTTTAATTTGTATATCATGAAGAAAAGAAGGCTGAAGATGTGAAAACTATTTCATAAATTTTTTGGGGCAGGTAGGGTGTTCCTGGTGTTACTATTCTGCTAAAGATTTTGAGAAAATATTAGCAATTTTTACCAATAAACAAACATGTGATTTGGTGTTTGTTGGAAGGTGCTATTTTGCAGTATGTAACTTCAGGCAAAAGCAGAACTGCTCTATCAGAATGCTTATTGATTACTCAGTCTACTACACAAAGCTATTTTGAATCCTAAAAGTGTAACAGAAAGTAGTATGATCCCAATTCATTCATTATTTTCCCAAACTTTGCAGCCAATGAAATTACTTAGTGCATAAAGCCCTTTTTTGTTCAGAAAATTGTAGCTGATCTTTTATCGCCTTGCCAGAATGCAGCTTAGTCACACTAATACTGACAAAGTCCAATTAATTTCCCCTACCCTTGCAAAAAATTCCAGAAACAGAAAACCAATGGCAAGTATAAGGGAAAAAACAGTGCACATTTTAGTAATCATTAAATAATTGTGAAACAATTTGCATATTCTATCCAATTAAGCACAACTTAAAAACTGCATACTGTTTGAAGATACAAATCTTCAAACAGTAGTAATATATAATTGATAATATGGGTATATAATTAAATCCACTTTGAAATCTATCATCCATCTTGCTGAAACAAATTTAAAGGTAACACAGTCAGAGAGAATTGGTTACAGTGGCAGAGACAGATCTCAAAGAAACAAAGATGTGTGACAATCCAGTTGAATAGGGCAGCACTGACAAGTGTATAATCAGTCTTCAAAACACTATTACAGTGTCCATTGTATCTGTGGATACAGCAGTTGTTATTAAGCTCTTAGAACACCCCACAGAGAACAGAAAGGCTCCTGTACATGCACAGCTAAGGCTGGCCCAGCATGCCACCTCAGAGAAGCCTCAGCCCAGACAGGAAGGCAGCAGGTATTAAGAACAGATCTAGCCAAGTTTAGATCAGGCAGCCTGGCAGCACAGCTTATGAAGGAAGTCCTCCTGCCTGCTGTTCTAAGAACTTCCCTATGTGCTGTCTTGGCCTTGGACCCCTGCCCAAGACAGCAACCATTTAAAGATTTGCTTGAAGCAGTGCCCAAGCAACTTTATAGGAGCTCCAAAAAGCTGTGCTCAGAGTTTAATCTCTCAGTGCTTTAGTGGTCACCAGCAGCCTCAAGCAAGGACTGAAGATGAGATAAAGTGACTAGATCAGCCTGTTTTTCTTTTATTACACACACTTAGCAGGCTTTTAAAAATTAATTTGAAGGGGAGGGAGGGAGTCAGGCACTGGCAATTATCTTAAAGGCTTTAAAAATCACAGGCAAATTTCCATATGCAATTAGCACCTGAAGAGGGATTTTGAAATTTAGGGCCTGAAGTTTGGAACATACAGCAGCATTGCACTACACAAGCTGATTACAGTTGCCACGTCACAACAATCTGAAGCTACCCAAGACATCCTTTTCACATACCCTACTTATAAAGACTAGGATATATTGTATGCACACATATCCTACTTATATTGTAGTTATAAGCATGCTTTTTTGATAAACCTAAAATGCAAGAATTAAAACATAAAAAAATCAGAAAGCACAGCACAAAATGTAATTGTGTGACTATTCTTTTAAGAATAAGTTTTCTTCTTTGAAGATATAAAGAACCAGTGACCATTCTCACCCCTTCATTTCCAAGAAGGTGTCCTGCTTTCAGCAGTAGCAGTCATTTTTCTCCTTCATAGTAGCTGGTGCAGTGCTGTGGTTTTGGCTTTCAGCCTGGGAACAGCACTGATAACACCAATGGTTTTAGTTGCTGGTCAGAATGTTTACTCTGACCAAGGACTCTCTGAATCTCATGCTCTGCCAGGGATGAGGGGAAGCTGGGAGGCAGCAGAGACAGGACACCTGACCCAAACTAGCCAAAGAGGTATTCCATACCACTGCACATCATGCCCACTATAGAAACTGGGGGGAGTTACCCGAAAGAGATAGATCACTGCTCAGTTGGTCTGAGTATCAGTTGGCAGGTGATGAGCAGTTGTATTCTCTTCTTTTGTTATTTCCCTTATCATTATTATTATTGGTGGTAGCAGTAGCGGGTTTGTGTTATACCTTAGTTACTGGGCTGTTCTTATCTCAACCCGTGGGAGTTCCATTCTTTCAATTCTCCTCCCCATCTCTCCGTGAGTGGGGGGAGGAGAGAGCGAGTGAGGGCAGCGTGGCTGAGTTGCCAACTGGGCTTAAACCACGACAGAAGGGCTAGGAAGCTTTTTCTGCAAGTGGACTTTATGGGAATGGAAAAGGCTCAACAACTTTCAGAATCAAGTAAGGAAAATATTCTTTGATGTAACAAACAGCCTCACACAAAAGAGCCAAATTGTCCTTTCCTGTTTCTCAAGCAGACCTAAAACCAGAGCGTGTCTTCAGCTGTACCAGCTGCAGCTCAGGAAGACAGAAGCATAAGTTTGAACTGAGGTTTTACTTGCATTTAAAGTTGTGCTGTCCTGGCTTCGCTGTTATCTGCACTTGACCAAGCAGATTAACATCAGTGTCAGACATGTATCACAACAGGGAGCTGCATTCTAATTGTGTTTCCTCTCTGCTCCCAAGAAAGTACCAGGGAGGCAAAGACCACATCCAGTGAATAACCACATGCTCATTAACTAAAGCACTGGGGAGAAAGAATGGAAGGAGCTGAGCTTTTGATCATGCGCCAACTTGCATGAGGTGTAACTTGCTGGCTACTTGTAACTACTGTAACTTAGCTACTTGTATCTTACTACTTGTAACTACCTGTAACTTTAGGTATGTGGTGCAAGAAGGGATTGAGAGCAGCCTTGCCAAGAAGCATTTGGGGGGTACTGGTGGATGAGAAGCTCAACATGATACAGCAATGTGCGCTTGCAGCCCAGAAAGCTGCAATATGTTGGGCTGCACTGAAAGTATGAGCACGTTAAGGGTGTGATTCTACCCCTCTACTCCACTCTGGTGAGACCTCACCCAGAATACTGTGCCTAGTTCTGGAGCCTGAGCACAGGAATGAAGACATGGAGCTATTATAGCAAGTCCAGATGAGGCAACAATAATCATCACAGGGCTGAAGCACCTCTCCTGTGAGGAAAGGCTCAGTTGTGCTTGTTAGGCCTGAAGAAGAGAAGGCTCTGTAGAGACCTTATTGTGACCTTCCAGCACTTAGAGGGTTTATGAAAAAAAATTAGGATCAACTTTTTAGTAGGGCCTGTTGTGACAGGATAAGAGGTAAAGGTTTTAAACTAAAAGGGGCAGATTCAGACTAGATATAAGGAAGAATGTATTTATAGTGGGCACAGTAAAACACTGCAACAGGTTGCCCAGAGAGGTGGTAGATGCCCCATCCCTGGAAACATTCAAATTAAGATTGGGCAGGACTCTGAGCAACCTGATCTAGTTGAAGACAGCCTTGCTCATTGCAGTGGGTCAGACAAGATGACTTTAAAGGTCCCTCTTAACCCAAATTATTTTACAATTCTATGACAGAAATTGAGGAACCTTACTTTGGAGATCCACCCATATGTCTGCATTTCCAAACAGGAATATTTTTTAAAGGCTGTACTTCAAAGGTAGGATTGCTTCTTCTTAATTACACATAAGAAAATATTTGTGAAAGAACATCAGAGACCAGAGGCATTCTAGGTCTTCCCACAAAGTGAACTGAGACTTTAGATTCTTTTTATCAGTGCAGAATGATTTCCCTGAAAAGAACTTCAGAAGAATAGTTACAGTCCCAAGATATCACAAGGAGTTAGTTGAATTAAGTTAACAAAGTGAATTTGAGTAATTTGATTTCCCGTGGCTTTAGTGAAGCAGTGAAGCATGTATTTTCTATTTCTTCTAAAGTTCTTGTCTTTCATGGGACACTAAGGCTTATACTTTGAAGACAGGTTACACAAGGACACTTCTAGATGACCTGTAAATAAAAATCTGCATTTATTGACTCACCAGATCTGGAGACAAGCCTAGACCCCTCAGTGCTCGAACACTGTTCTGTGTTGGTTTTGTCTTCTGTTCACCAGTGGCATTAGGCTGGAAAGACATATTTTGAAAGCTCAGATGGCAAAGCAGTTATAGGTGAAAAGAGAAAAGCCATTGCAAATAATAATACCTGAAGGAAGTAAACATATCTAAACAGAGCCACAACATGGCAGAAACAGAAATGGCTTCACTGTTATATAAGAAATTCTGTGAAGAAACCACAAGGCCCTAGTTCAGGTCACATTTATTTGGGGGTTTTTTGTTTGGTTTTGGTTTGGGGTTTGGGTTGGGTTTGGGTTTTTTTTCAGAGAAATAATTTCAGTGCAAGTGACTAAGGAGGTAGAAGAGGACTATTCCAAAAGCTGGATTTTGCTAATAAACAGAGAATGTCCAACACAACACATGGCCTTCAGTAACTGTCCTTGGAAATTATCAGAGGTAGTAAGTAGTTCTATTTTCAAATACACAGAATCAATCCTACCAATAGCTGACCAATCCTCCGGTACAAAGCTGTGGTGGCTAATAATTCTCTCTGTATCCATACGAGGTGCAATCATATCATCATTACCAGTATTTGCTTATCAAAATCTCCCCAGTGAATACTTATCTCTTAGAATAATAAGAAAACATATTTGTGAAGTAAAATTTAGAATAGAATGTTTAGAATGGAAATATACTTTCAGCCCTGCACAAAAAGCTGCAGTGGCCTTGACCAGAAGACCATTGTACATCAAGGAGTTAGTGATCCACACCTGAGCTCCCCTACAGAGGTCCACTGTGCTGCACAAAACCCTTGACTGCAGGACAAACTCAGTCAGCTCTTGTAACGGAGGAGCCAGCAGGCAGCTCCCACTCAAGATCTGAAATTCCATTACCTGCATGGCCTTCCCTTTATCTAAGAATGCAGCAAGAAGTTCTCCAGAAAGGATGTTTGTTCTGTCAAACATCCTTTCTGTTTACAGTAAAGATGATACAGTTGTTTCCTTGTAATGAAATTATCTATTAGTCCAAATGACCAAAAGGGGAGAATCTCTTCTACAGATGTGGTCTGCCCAGCTCACTGTACATCAGGGTCATTCAACGCTACACAGCCCAGGACTCCCACCACCTAAAGGGACATAAAGTCATTTATACCATTCTTTCCATATAGTGTTAGCTCTAACAAACAGAAATTTCAATTTTACCTTAGAGAGCTTGAGGGCCTTTCTTACTGGGTTTATCATGTATTAGCACCTTCTCTTAAGAAGTACAACTATATTTAGCCTTCTAGATAAATCAGTGTTGATAACAAGGGTTTTCAGTAACTCAGAATACTAAAAGTGATTCTCACATCAGTAAAGTAAATATCAAAACCTTTATTTACTTCAGTTTGACTGGGTTTCATATTTGCATTCTTAAAACCCTCAATCATGAAAGGGTTAATGGAAAAAGTAAACAAATATGAAGCCCAATAAGCATTAAAATCTATTTTATCAATTTTAATAACTTACCTGTGGTACTAGACTAACATGGATATTGCAGAAGTTCTCTTTTTTTGCTTTGAACTGAAACTGTCGAAATGCTTCAATGAATGGCATTCCTTCAATATCTCCAATAGTTCCACCAAGCTGGAAAAGAAAGCTTAGCTATGTCAGTGTCAGAAAGCAAAAACAAACCAACCAAACAAAAGTCTACCTCTACCATGTTTTCTGAAATATTTACCTTAAAAAAAAAAAAAAAAAAAAAAAAAAAAAAAAAAAAAAAAAAAAAAATAACAGGAACACTCTCAT
>NDXB01001458.1:298611-326415 GCA_002631895.1 Agapornis roseicollis
TTTTTTTTTTTTTTTTTTTCAGAATTGTTACTAAATTAACATTTCCCATTGGGAGAAGTCATGCGCATATAATGTACTTCACAATTGGTGTGGGGTTTCTGTGATTTTATTCTTTTTATAGGAAAGGAATGGGGTTTGATTTTGTTGAATTCATCTGTAATGAGGCAAGGCTATAATTTGCTATAGGTAAGAATTCTGCTTTACTATGGTAGATTTTTAGATAAAAGTAATCCAAAGTACAGCTTCATGCTCGTTGCTAGAGTGTCTTTTTTTACTGTTACTCTGAAATGCTGGATCAGTCTCATTTAAAAGGTTAGTCTTGATATGATTCTTCACTGTGCTTTGCCTTGGGCTGTCTGAGCTGCAGCAATTTATTTGTGTAATTTGGTCAAACACTTGTCTGGTTATTGTAAAGCAATCCTAATCTGGTAGTCAGTGTTCAGGATGGAGAAAAGACTTTGAATTTCAGAGGAAAAGTATTGACTGTTACACATAGAAAGGTCCAGACCATAATTTGCTCTGGAAGTGAGAATTTGGTTTAGTGATTCATTGTCTGTGACACTAGAGAAGATTGTGGTGAAAAGGCTTTTTGTTATAAAGATTTGCACATCATTGTTTTAACACATGATAACTCTAGAAATGTCTGCATGACTAACAAGCAGTGTAGCTGTGTGGAGAGGTTCCCCTAGCACGTAAAGAATTTTACTGGTAAAACTGAAGCCTTATGTACCCTTTTGTTTTGTTTTGTTTTGTTTTTTCATTCCCCCCTCCCCCGCCCCATTATTGCATCCTTACAAAGGTTAGGAGAGTTTGTCAGTGTGAACTAATACCAGATATATTGCTAGATACATATTCTTAATATGGGCATAGATTTGTAAGAGGGAGGGAAAGTTTCTTGATCACTTGAAAGTGGAAGTATTGTCTACCACTAAATCTGTTTTTTTAAGGCAAAGTACCAACTCTTACTGAAGTTTTGAAGTACTTTAGTTCAGAAGAAAATTTGCCCTTAATGGAAATAAAAAGCATTTTGTTTTTCTGACTGGTTCCAGGAATGGCCAAAACCACTTTGCCCAACAATATCAAAATGTTGATGGACAGCAAATGCTTCAGCACCTTTTGCACCTAAAACAGTTGCATATGAGAGTTTACAGGGATACAGAAAACAAGCAATACAAGCTGGTAGGAAGGAAACAGTTCAGTAAACTGCTGCTTCCTCTGCTGTCATAAGGAGAATAGTATGGATTTATGTAGAATGTGTCTATATCTAAAGTGCAGAAGATAGGTGAGTATTTTTACAACATGAAGCATGTGATGAGTTGCAAAGCCTGATAACGGGTATGAAAGATGCTAGCAAGTACTTGAAGGAAGTTTGATTGACACCTTTCTATGGCTTATAACTGGAAATTACATATAAAAATAACTTGCTTAAGGGCTGGCTATACCTCTGCATATTTCAGTATTTATATCAGAGGTGATATCATAATGACAGAATATTTTATATGCCAGAAAGAACAGTCAGGTTTCCAAAAGGTGACATGAATGCTCTGACATAATTCATTCTACCTGTGGCTAACAGCTGCATTTTAAAATAACTCATTTTTTTTTGCATTTCAGGGTTATTTCTTACCTTTCTAACCCAAAAGAAAAGTGGAATCTTTGTGAAGTCTTGAGAAGGAAGTTGGGAGGTTTTGTTCGAAACAGAAATACTGCAGATTTTCTAAAGTCCCCAGTATGAAGGTCAAAGTAAAATTTTGGGGAATAACTAAAACGTTTTTATCATCTCAAGTGCTTTTCATTCTTACCAATGCCTCAAATATTTTTGATAGCTACTGTGCAGTTTAGATCTACCCATTACCACTTCTAACCATAGAATTGGAATGGAATAGACTGTTTCTGTTGGAATATACCTAGATAGTCCCTGTCATCTAGGTCTCTTCCACATCTAGTCCAACTACCTCACTAATTCAGGGCTTACCAAAAGTTAAAGTGTGCTGTGAAGGGCATTGTCCAGATGCCTCTTAAACACTTGACAAGCCTGGGGCATTGACCACATCCCTAGGAAATCTGTTCCAGGGTTTCTTCACCCTCTCAACAAAGAAATGCTTCCTGATGTCCAGTCTAAACCTCCCTGGTGCAGCTTTGAACCATTCTCAAGTGACCAAGCCCTGGATACCAGGGAGAAGAGATCAGCAGATATTTCTGCTTCCCTTCCTCAGGAAGCTGTAGGGAGCAATCAGAGGTCACCTCTCAGCCTCCTTTTCTCCAAACCAGACAACCCTGACGTCTTCAGACATTCCTCATAGGACATTTCTTCCAGCCCTTACACTAGCTTTCTTGCTCTCCTCTGAATACATTCAGGGACCTTCACATCCTTCTTAAGTTGTGGGGCCCAGAACTGCACCCAATAATCGAGGTGAGGCTACGCATCTTGAGTACATCAGGATGAATACATCAGGACAATCGCCTCTCTTGGCCAGCTACTTATACTGTGTGTAAAGCACCCTAGATGCAGTTTGCCCTCATGGCTGCTGGGGCACGCTGCTGATTCAGATTAAGCCAGCTGTCAACCAGCACCCCCAGATCCCTTTCTGCAAGGATCCTCTCCAGCCTCTCCCCATTTATATTTGTGTCTGGTATTACTCTGTTCCAGGTGCAGAATCCAGCATTTCAGCTTGTTAAAATTCATGTTGTTGATTGCCCAGTGCTCCAATCTATCTAGATCCATCTGCAATTATTATATTTACAGTGGCACTTACCAATATTATATCATTGTATACACTGTAACTGTGATCTTAAGTCATAATACAACTGTTCAAATATAATATAACTGTTCAAATATAATATAAAATGCTTGTGACGGTGTCATTGCCTGAGGAAATAATACCAATGTTATTTTAAAATCCATTGTCAATGAACTGGTATTTAATGTTTCTGAAGGTTTGTAGTGTACATCTTGCTGCTTGTAACTGCGGATGCCATATAGTTCTTTCCCTGCCACTTTTCTTTACTTCAGCGCTGCTAATACAAAAAAATGCCGGTTAGTCTTTGAAAATACTTGTTACTGTTGTTCTGGCACTAATGTATTCAGAAGTAAGCCAACAGGGCAATAGTGCCTCTCAAGGAGACTAAAAAGAAGATGATAATGCAAAATAGAAAAAGGGTAAACAACAGGAATAAACTTCTATCTTAAGACTTTTGAAGGCATCTTAAATTTTACTTGACTGAAATGTTTCAGGCATTTGCTGTCTTACTCTGGGAGACTTTATTGTGTATATTGATTTTCTTAAAAAGACCAAAATCACCACCCTGTTTTAACACAGTTGTTAAAGTTACTTTCCTACTTACGTCTCTGAAATACTTTCTTTTCCATCAGAGCATTCATTGAAAAGCAGTATTTCAAGGACCATTAATTTGGTAAATAAGATTCATGTGTAAAAGTTTGATTTACAGAAAGTTCTGCTCAAACAAAAGTTTGATTGTCATCACTAAAGAAGATGAACTAAGAGAGGATAAATAGGATTTTAGGTGTTCTTTGGAGGTCAGAAGTGGTATTAAATGATTTTGAAAGCAGCTTTCATGTAAGTGTGCAAATGATTAGAGAAAGGGAAATAAATCCAGTAAGAGAACTGGATATAAAGGGATCTTTGTTCTCACATCTTTCTCTTTCTTATTTTGAAAGGTTACCTCTTCAATTTTGCCACTGCTGCTACAAAAAAGATATCTGAATCTGTTGCTGAAACAGCACAGACAATAAAGAAGTCTGTAGAAGAAGGAAAAATCGATAGTATCATTGATAAGGTATTTTATTTCTAGATGTTTGATCTAAAATATGTTTTCTTACTATTGTTATAACATGGCAGCTCATGAGACAGGTTAGGTTTACCCTACTGATGATGTGTTGTTGCAGTAGTAATCCTGCTCAGTACAAGAGGAACCACAGGTTCAGACCCCTGGTGCATGCGCTTGGTTGAGGAGCCACTGGCACAAAGCTACCATCTGTGAGCTTATGACTGAATACCTCTTAAGTCAGAATCCCGCCTAGACGCTTGATGTTGTGCTGTTGCATCATCGGTCACTCAAGATTGACCCAGGAGATGACAGTCTTGTTCAGAATACATGGGTAAAGCCCTTCCTGAATCTTTGTTAGTGAAGACAGGCCTTCCTCACAGGAGAAGGAAAACTCCTATCTTCAAACCCAGGCAGATGGAGCTCATCTAGCTTTCTATGGCCTTCCATCAAAGAGAAGGACACTCTTACGAAACCTACGACCTGAGGATTTTGTTGTCACTGTCCCAAATATAGTTATCTGGGCCGTGGCAGTTAAACCTCAGGTGTAAAGAGTGAGGCCAGTTCTGCACACGCTGCCCTCACCTAACAAACCCACTGTGCAGGGCTTGCTGTCACTTGTCTGTATGGACAGACGAGGGTCGAAATGGCAGGTGACAAGGTGCATGGGAAGCTGCAGATCCAGCCTTGCATGCGGGTAGACCAGGGCACTGGTTGCCCAAGATTGCCTCAGAAGATAACAGTCCTGTTTGGACACTTCCTGATTGCCTAAGCAGCCTTTTTTCCAATCAGATTTGCCTATCCCACATGCCCTTGGTCATCATACTTGTAGTAAGTGTGATTAAAGCCCTTCCCAAATCTTCACTCGCAAAGCCAAGCCATCAAACATGGCAAATCTGGCATGTTATAATATTTCTTTAAGGCATCTCTCACTGGTGTTAACTTTAAACTGAAATGCTATGTTGCTGAAGGAAAAAAATAATTATAGCAATTTATCAGGCTTAAAGACTTGTGTGCTTTTTGGCAACTTGTTATGCCACAGACCTCACTGTATAAAATTTTGCATTTTATGAGTTAAGTATTCATTTCTAGCTTCATGGTTTCTTTGCCTCTGCTTTCAACTACAGAACATTTGCACTGTTACTACTAGATTTTGGCATGCTGACTTCTGAGATAATTCTTCTGTATTTAATTCCAAATTCAATACAGGATGTTTTGGAACATAATTTTTTGATGAAAACTTTTCATCAACAGAAATGGAGAAATTATGTCAGCCAAGCAGACATTCTTTAAATAATACTTAACAATTTCCCAAGTCTGATTTATTGCAGTGGATATTTTCTTTGAGCAACTTCTAAATTTTATTGTAAGGCAAAGAGTATCTTTAAACAGTCTGTGTTGTCTGTATTTGATACGGTAAGGCAGTAAGTGTATATCCATAGTATGCTAATGTTCAAATTATCAGCTAGGATTTTCCTCCCATGTTTTTTTGGTCCCCTGAATTTGATAAAACTCTAAATGTAATTTTGAAAGCGTACACACTAATTTAAACTTTTAAAGGCAAAATCAAATGTTTCAGTAAAGGAGCATGTATGATTTATGCAGAACACTTTAACTTATAAAAAGGGCCACCAGGGATATAGGAACATGATCTTGCAGTGTATTTGAAAGCACTTTCTGAGTGAACATGAAACAAAAGGAGTGATTTATTTTTTTTTTAATTGTGGTCCCGTAATTTTTGTTTCAGACAATTATTGGAGATTTTCAGAAGGAACAGAAAAAATTTGTCCAAGAGCAGCAAACAAAAAAATCAGGTAATGTATGATTTTTCTTCATAAATATTACATACGCTAAAACTTGCTGAAAGCTGGATAATTAAGCTATATCTAAACCTAATCTATCAAAACTCTGTTTAATGAAACATATTATGGCAGAACTTAAAGAATGTTATGGAATAGGAAGATGACATTTTCAAGTGGTTAGTGTTATATTATCTACTTGGTTTAGATTTGCTTTTTAACCAAATTCAGCTTTCTGAAATTAACTCAAAGATCACTGTGCTAGCAAAGTTGATTTCTTATTATTGTTTTGAGTCTTAAGCCTATGTATTTATTGAAAACAGGCATGCTGATTATTTCTCTTTCGATCTTTAGCAATCGTCATATTTTCATACTGAAATTAAAAACATGGGTTAGGGTTTGCACTATTGTATTTAGTTGTTTTGCTGTAGGTGTTGCTCTACTTACAGTAAAGGCATAATTGCTTTTTTACAGTCCCATAAATCATTTGCTTTATAATTGTCTTTGATCTAAATCCTTTGAGTTATCCATGTACTATTAACTGCAGTGGATCTATTTGAAACTTTAAAATAAGCACACATTTTTTATGTTGCATTTCATCATTGGCTTTTATGTCCTTTAACATGTTACATGGATGCGGTAATTTCTTGCAGTTTGAGTAATTAGTGGCTCTACTGTTAATCCTGAAAAGGAGCTGGCTTTAGATGGATTATTCTAAAACTTTGCATACGGTCCACAATTAATATTTTAGCTGGATTTCTTCCTGCAGGATTGCTTATTTGATTGCACTTGTCTGTTTTTCTGTCTTTTTGTCTCTGTTAATAAACTTTGTCATCTGTTAATATATTTCTGAAAGTTTTATGAAAATAGGTAGCTAGATTGGCAAAAGAAGGACTAACAGATGGCTTACTGAAAGAAGCGTTAGCATCAGATGGGAATCCATGTGTGTGAAAGATCTTGCTGATGTCAGATGTATAGCCAAATAAGCAGTGCTAGTTAAAGTGCGTAAGAATTAACTGTTACAGATGCATTATAATGTCTCTGTAGGCTGAATTTGCATTGACAGTGAAGAGATTAATAGATTTCTGTAGATCTACAATAGTTCATTTTCTTCTGTATATAGCCTATAGAACTATTTTGGAAATATCTGTGTAAACATATAAATTAGCTGACCTCAAGTATGCTTATTCAGTGCATAACATGTTGTAATTTATAACAACTTTATAACTTTATTTTCTCCACCATAAAGGAATTGGTGTTTTCTGGCTGTTAGAAAATTAATACAGTAGCAAATTATTTTTAAAACTTAATTTAGACGAAGTTAACATGTTTAAAGTGAATCTAGATATTTGTTTGCAGGCAGCTTAACCAGTTTTACAGCACTACTTCAGTGACTAAGAGGTACCAAGTTGAGTGATGCACACTGCAAAGAAAATCCCACAGTTTTACAATAACAGAAATTGGCAATTATTTATATACTTAGTTAGTTAGCTAGTTTACCTCTGATAAGCAAAAATTCATTCCTAGAGTTTCTCTCATGTCCCATGCACTTGGTTTAGGAAAATGAAATGATGACTTATTTCTGTTATATGTTACTTTGAGGCAGGTTTTGCTCAAGTAATACATATGCATTTTCTTTCTTTCAATAACAGAAGCAGCAGTACCTCCCTGGGTAGACAGCAATGAAGAAGAAACAATTCAGCAACAAATACTGGCCTTATCAGCAGTGAGTATTTCATTTCCTGTAAGATTTAAAGGTTTCCTAATGGAGAGGTTAAAACTTTCTCCCTTTTTTTTTTTTTTTTTTTTTTGTGTTGGTTTTATATTTTTTTTTTTTGTTAGGTTGGTTGTTTTGTTTTTAAATAGACATATTCACGGTGAGCATGAAAACTGTATATATAACCAAGGGCAACTCAATATAACAAACAATAAAACTGGNTTTTTTTTATTTTTTGGCTGGCATTAGATTATGTATTTTCAATGTCCTTTTTTAGTGTGTCTGTCACTGCACTTATGATGCAAGACTGAATAGTTCTTTCAGGTTCAACTTGAGCCAAAGGAGATCCCCAGTATTACTGGGGTCAGTAATAAAGCCAATAACAAAAGCTTTGCAGCTTTGTGGTATGATAAAATTATGTGGGAACTGGGGTTCCATTGCTGGTCTTGTGTGTGAAATATGATATCCTTTTTCTGATATCAGTTAATGACCATAAATATATTCTTCAAAGGATAAACGAAATTTTCTGCGGGATCCTCCGGCAGGTGTGCAGTTTAATTTTGACTTTGATCAAATGTACCCTGTTGCAATGGTGATGTTACAGGAAGATGAACTTCTCAATAGGATGAGGTTTGATCTCGTTCCGAAACAGTAAGTAATTTCTGCTGGTTACTGTCATAGAATGATACAACAGCTGTGGTTAGAGAGGACCTTAAAGATCATCTAGTTCCAACCCCCTTGCCATAGGCAAGGACACCTTCTACTAGACTTAGGTTGCTCAAAGCCTCATCCAGCCTGGCCTTGGACACTTCCGGGATGGAGCTTCTCTGGGCAATCTGTGCAGTCCCTCACCATCCTCACAGTAAAGAACTTCTTCCTAATATCTAATCTAGATCTGCCCATGTTCCATTTAAAGTCATTCCTCCTTATCCTATTGCTACATGCCCTTTTAAAAAGTCCCTCCAGGTTTGTTGTAATTACTTTACTCTTTAGTTACTGGAAGGCTCTCTAAGGTCTCCCTGGAGTCTTCTCCAGGCTGAACAGCCCAGCTGTCTCTGCCTGTCTTCAGAGAGGTGCTCCAGCCCTTACAACTGTGTACCCTTGTGCTTCTAATGTGTTTGTATGTATTCATAAATTACTCCTTGTTATTTTCACTTCCTTCAATTCTTTATGTACTTCCTCTGTATTTTAGATCTGATTTAAAATGCATGAAATATTGAATGTGCATTGTGGTTTAGTAGTTGGAGGAAAGAACACAAGTAGATCCATTAGGTTTTCAAACTAATAAGGACCTGTTGACTTACGGATGGGAGAAGCTTTAATTTTTTTCTGTATTCAGTGTGCTACATTAACTGAAAATCTTTTTCCCAAAACCATGGTGAGTAAATGCAGCAATAAAAGTGCTTAGATCAGTTTGTGTAACTGACATCCCAAAAAGGTTATTAGGGAGAGTCAGAGGCCCCCTGGAGAAATGGTTAAAGAGTGCATCACAAAAAAGTAGCAGTGCAAGTAAGAAAAACCAGTTTTGAGTAGGCAGCAGAAAAAGTGTGTGTTACAACTGCCATCCTTCTAGTGTCCCTAAGTAAAAGATCCATAAGGCCTTTGTCCCAGCAGTTACCGCCTGTTCCACTATGGCTTTTTGATCCCAACTTCATTCAAGTGCTGTCCTCCTTCATTGTCCATTCCAGATGCTGCTCTTAAAGCTTGTTTCACAGGTCAACATTCTTGTTAAGTAGGAATTCCTAACATTAATCTCCTTGTCTAAGGATGGAAATGGGAAAGAAAAATCATCTTTATGGGCTTTTCTGTCTTAAGTCTCCTCCTTTTATATAAAGCTTCCCAGCTTCTCATTTTATTTATCCCCTTCCCTGCTGTTATTTGCTACTATCAGTCCTAAATATTCTAGGTCTTTCTCATATCTCTCTGATGCTCTCTATCTTCAGCCTCTGATCATGCTGTCCTTGCCCGTTCTACATTGCTTAACAGGGTTTTTTCCTCTGTTTATAGTCTCAATAGTCACTGTTTGCCTGAATGGACAGGAAGGTAACTTCACTCCCCACATACTTTGACAAGAGAGATATTGTGCTATTCTGTTTTTCCAGATTATGTATTGCAACATGCTGTTAAGCTTTTCTAAAGTCATAACATTGTTATATGTTTAAGTCAATTGTAACTGTCTTGTAAGAGATCAAGAACTTCTACAATGATAAATTTTTTAAAAATTGTGTTAATATTACAAACTTCTTTTTAAAGTTTTTACTTAAATGGCACCTATGTCTACTTCGTTCCTCTGCAAATCTGTTTCATTGCTAGATGTTAAAAGGAACCATATTTCCAAATGTAGTAATCAAAATTTGTTTGTTCTCTCTAGCGTAAAGGAGGAGGTGTTCTGGAGAAATTATTTCTACAGGGTGTCTCTGATTAAGCAGTCTGCACAACTCACTGCACTTGCAGCTCAACAGCAAGCAGCAGGAAAAGAGGAGAATAAAGGCAGAGAAGAGGATAGTCAGCTGAAAGGTATGGAAAGGATTTATTTTAGGACAGCTCACTAAGTTAGCGTCAAGCATACTGATGGTGTACATCAGGTGACAATGAATTTTTATTCTGGCTTTCTTACTAAACTGGGGCTTCCCTTGTCATACTTGGCGTGTTTGTCCAGATTGGGGAAGAGGAGGCTCCGAGTAGTTTTAAACCATTTTGTGATTTTAGCCAACTTTGTCAGAAGAGTGGAAGTCTCAAGAGATAAAATTTAGTATATGGCTTGTAGCAGCTCAAGACCCCTAGTGGTCTCTGGTGTGCTTTTTTTTACTTATCAAAAAAGTAGTAGGAGGTAACTTTGGTTCACCTAGTAAGACAGCAGGTACTAGCCAACATAGCCAGTTGGCACATGGTTTGCTCTTAGTTTTTTCTTAGACCTCAGGCCAAACAGAAGTTAATGAGTGATATGGGGGTAGAATTATTGTGGTGATGGTGGAGGCAGAGATGATTGCAGGATGTAGAAAGCTCCACAGTGTGTTATAGAAGTGCAGGAAGATAGAGACCAGGAGGCTACTTGGGATTCAACTTTGAGATGGAAAAGCCACTTCAGTGTAAGTGTCTTTAGTTACATTTATCAGTTTATACAGACGATTTTTATTGACCCTCTTAAGAACCACTTGGCATCTTATCTGCATGTAAACAAATTCTGCAAGCAAGTGTATATGCAGCTTAAAGAGTAGAAAGTAGTTATTGGCAAAGACACAGAAAGTAACTAGTAGCTTATTAAACCTTAGCTTAAGCCAGGTATGCTCACCACCCCTGGTTACATATCTGAAGGATCTTGGCAGGTTGGGTAGGCATTAGGCAGAAGGAGAAAGCCTTTGCTGCATCTTGGAACAGACTCTCATATGCCCTACATCAAAAATTTGTCATCATCCATGAAATAGTTAATGCTTAAGTCCTGTTGACACTGCTGGCTTGACTGACAGCAAACTGATCACTACTAATTTCATTTTTTTCCCCCCTTTCAAATATATTTTTTCATATTGGTGTTTTTCTTCCTGAGGCAAGATCCTATCTAGAATGAAAAAAGTAATATTCCAAGCAATGGTGTTAGGACAGATTGCTCCAGAATCTACTGCAGACCAAGAAGCACCAATTCTGAGTTCTTTTATCCAAGACAATTGTCTGCTGTTCCAATGGGCTTTATACAGTCAAACACGGCAACATGTCCCCATGTTGAACAGCATGCTGACAATCACAGAAACACTACTCATGCTATTTCAGGCTTTGTAAGCTTAAAAAAACCCATGGCCTTGTGATCATATTACATGGAGCACAGAGATCTAGGAGAATGCCTGGCAAGTGACCACATACCAAGTGCACTTGAGAGAGAGTAACTGTTGCCAGCACACAGTAATGTGCTGTTGGAAGCAGGGCTCTTTCCCTGAGAAGGTTGAGAAAGACAGCATACAGATACCCCAAAATGACTTAGGTGTTTACTGTAATGATGTAATTTTTTTGCTTATTGTACTTCAGAAGACTGCTTTAAGCAAACGAGTACAGGACTTTTGTTCGGGGTTTTCTTCTGTAATTTTAATTTAAAATAACTTACATTTTAATTTAAAATACATGCAGGTTTAAAAAAAGGTGGGAATTACATGATAGTGATTTTTCTTACTGTTCTCATAGTTTTGTAAGCATGTTCTTTTTCTCACCATGGAAACAGAAGAGTGATAGAGAAAATATGATACATGCAGAGAAACAACTAATCAGTTATGGAAGCTGAGACTTATGCAAAAGAGCTACCTTTAAATGTGCTACACTAACTCTAATCATAACAGAAAACTTTTGTCTTTTCAGTGCAGACTGTATTTGGGCTCCCACCGTACTCGGCTCCCATTTTTGCCATTTGTTGTGAGCAAATTGTGTTCAGTCTTACCCTATACAGGTGGTATCAACTCAACAAATTGCTAGAATTCTCATAATTTCATAAACTTTGGCACCTAAATGGCATCTAAATGTATTTATCAAATTTTCTTTCCTCCTTGTATTTCCTCGCTTGTTTGGGGTTTTTTTTATTTTTTTTTTTATTTTCATTCCTCTGTTTTTTTTAATTACACCAACTGATAGGATTATATTACAGACTGTTAAAAGTAGTGATTGTCTTCTCCTCTGGTTTCTGTAGTGCCTCACAATAGGTTTTTGAGTGTTGGATCCTTTCATTTAGTCCTTTGTATAGAGGAAATGGTTGCATTTGGAAAGATTAGAAACATAAATTCTGCCAGAAGACACTTTCTTTACTGCTGTTTATAAGACTGAAGTCTGTTTGTTATTAGTTTGCTTCCCCTTTCCACTGAGCTTTTCATTTTATTTCTGTTTCTGCATATTGTTGCTTCAGTAAACCAATTTCAGAAAAGAAAAACAAGCTGCCACTGCTGTGGCTGACTGGCAGGTCAAATCAAAGTTACTCTATCATTAATCACAGTGCTGAGGGATTCCTTTATGTAAGCTAAATACATAATTAAATGGACAGTCTTAAACTGTAAGTTCCTTTTTTTTTGTTTATTTGTTGTTTTTTTGTTTGGGTTTTTTATGTTTGTCTTTGAGCAGCACAGTGCTCACATTTGCTAAACTAGCTGCTTTACTTGAAGTGGCTCAACTCTACAGAAGAGATGGCAACTGACCCTATTGAACAACAAAACTGTTGTCTTTGAGTCAGCTAAACCCTTGGAAATTGCCAGTTGAAGATAAAGTTGCTGGATAATAGTAAAATTGCCATTGTGACTGAAAACAAAACTTACCTTCATCTAAATGAAAAAAGCAGCATGATCTTTTGACCTCTTACAGATGTGATAAAATTCAGAAGACCAGTACAGGATATGCAGATAGATTTACTGTAATGGCAGAGAGACATTTACCAGACTATAGTAAATGCACGTCTTGTTTGATTTGAAAATTGTATGGACTTGGGAAGCTCTGAATCATCAGCGTTATTTTTGATTTAAAGAACCTTTTTGAAGATTCAATTCCCTACCTGGAGGTTAATAAGTAATTGCCTGTTGGTAACTCTTCATAATGTTAAGAGTTTCTTCTTAAAGCTGACTGTCTATAAAATAGAATTACTTGCCTTCTATTTTTATCAGTCACCTCCTTACCTGCTGTTTTCACAACGTAAAATTAGTATGGTTGGTGTGAAAGGAAAGAAGAAGGGACATGGATATTAGTGTTGAGATCTATAACAAAATGTGAAGTTCTAGTCCTTGTCCAGGTATTAGTTAACTATTTATTTGGCAGTGGAGTTACCTCAGGTGCAGAGAGCACATCAGCAGTGGAGAAGACTATGCCAGGCTGGTAGATCCAGCACAGGACTAATGATATGTTAGTCATATCAGACTGGTGCATGGCCCAGTGCAGAGCTGCTGTGCCACTTTTGCATGAGAGCAGCAGGTGGAGTTTGAAGCACCTCTTTTGCATAGTGGTTTGGGCATTTGGTACTGAACAGCAAAGAGTACTGTGTGCTACAGCCTCCTTGAACTAGGAGTGCTGGAGTCTCTTTGTGGAGCTGGGTGCAGTAACAGGTCCTCTGAAGACTGGTAAGATGAAGGGAAGGTAGAGAGGATAAAACAACAGTGGGCATTGAGTAGATGAGCTGTATAAGCACTGACAGCTACCAATTAAAGAGTCATTTTAATTAGAACTGATCTTGACTCTAAAAATAAAACCTAAAACAAATAGTGCCCCCTTCAGAAATTGCTGAGTAAGCAGGAAGGGTCCCCCTGGGCACATTGCAGTAAGCAGAGCTGCAAGCTCAGAGCAGCATTACATGTTTGAACAAATAGAACTGCAGTGCAAGCACTCCTCCATCACTACCATAACCTTCCCTGTATGTGAATTGTTCTTGCAGCCACCTGGCTCTTTATTGTGACTCCTCTACCCTGCTAGTTGCATGAGGAAAAAAGTTTGGGTGTTCCTTTACCTGGCAAGAAAAAAATCTGTCCTTGGTTGTAAAGAATCATTGTCTTCCTAGCATCATGCTATTATATACAGAATGCACAGTGAGTTTTCTTAGGAAACTGGCATCCACTTCTAGACTTTGTGGGGTATTTTTGGTGACTTGTTTGTGTGAAAGAAGGTGAGGCTAAGGAACACTCCTCTTGTGTGCATTTAGGGGTCTGCATACAGACGTAGTCTGGTATACTGAAGAGCTAACTAATGCTCATGTCAGTGATAGTACCCAGACAGGTCTACATGTTTGTAACTTTGAAGACCTTATGACATGTGATGCAATCTGTAAGTGTTCTACCTGAAAGAAGGCATTCTTTGAGATTCCCAACTGTTCCTATTTACCTAGTTCTCTGGATGGTTTTGAGGGGCAGGGGGTTCCTGTGATTTAACTTTAGAGTCGTAATGAGGAAATGGTTTGCTAAATTTGCCTTAATTAAGAACAGAAAATGGTTTCTCCTCCATTTTGTTGTTAAAAATGCTTTATCTGTGGCTGAATTCAGCATTTAACCACAAGGATTCCTTAAAACTTTAAAAAATATTTTCTTGTACATTTAGTAGATATGCAGATTAAATTAGATCTGTAAATATTTAAATGTAATCTACCTTATTTTTTTTTCCCTCTTAATAGAAACAGTACGGCCAAAAACACCACCTGTTGCAATAAAGCCTCAAATAAAATCTCAAGAGGTAAAGATGCTGTTACATTCTTTACTGATATTTAATATGTGAAACTGTTACTTATAGGTAACAGGGAGTTTGAGCAAGTTTTGCTATGAAGCCATAGTAATATAATATCTGACAGTCTTAACCTGCTGCTGTTCTGCTGTGATACTGATTTTTAGTTTGTCCATTTTAAACTCCTTTTCAAAAGAGAAAACAGTAGTTTATCTAAGCAGTACTTTCAGTAGTATCGTGCACATTATAATAAGACATGTTTTCACTCTGAAGAGTGGTATTCCCAAAATATTTTGAGTAAGTTTGCACTGTCTTCAGACATGAGGAATGCCTTCATAAAAATATATTCATGATCCGTGTTCTGTCCACCTCTTCAGCAGTTGTCAGGCTTAAGTATAGGAACTCTAAACTATACAATGTAATAGCAACATTATTTTATTGTAATGGCAAGAAGAGTTTTGCTTGATACTTTAAAAACCTTTAAATTGATGCATAATGATCCTCATTCATTTCTGAATTGTCAAATCAGTGTCAGCAAACACTTTTGGCAGAAGCAGAGCTGTGAATTCACTTGCAGGTAATACGCAGTGGACTAGATTAAGCTAGAAAAATTTAAAAAGAACAATTCTCTCGATCTTACTCATCTGTAGAGAAGTGTGCAAAATTGTAGTCAAAATTTAGTCATAGGTACTGTTTTATTATTGTTCCTGAAGATTACAGAAACAGAATTAAAATTAGGAAAACACAGAAGGGAGCATAGGATGAAAAGCAGGTTAATTTTCAGTACAACTATCTAACATCTCTCTTTGTACAAAAATACTTATTTTTCTTTAAAAGTAATGCATTTGGTTTGCTTTTTTTGTTAACTATCTAAAAGTCAGTCATATAAATGGGAAGGATGCATTGGTGGCATTTCCCCCCCTTTTTTGCATAAGCTTATACAAAAATGTCTTACTGCAGGACGAGGAAGAGATTTCCACAAGTCCAGGCGTATCAGAATTTGTGAGTGATGCCTTTGATGCCTGTAATCTGAATCAGGAAGACCTAAGAAAAGAAATGGAACAACTGGTGCTAGACAAAAAGAAAGAAGAGACTTCAGTAGTAGAAGGTAAAGCTGTTATTATGTTCTGTATCTTAAATACAGAAATTCTAAGAAAGGTTGATGTAATAAATAATTTGATTCAGTTTAGGAAAGTAGATTTTTTTTTTTTTACCCTGTTTCAAAGTAAGTGAAATGACCTGCAATATATTGCAGAAATTAATGCTAATTCTCACCACAGTCAGACCATGTCTTATACAAAATGCTAGCCGTGAGGAATTTATATCCAAAGAACCTTCTTAAAGTGGCTCTTTTATGAAACTGACAGTAAAATATCTTTTTTTTTTCTGTCTACCTCCTCCTTTACCTGCCTTCTCTTTGATAGGTCTTCATGTGCACAAATTTTTCTTTCTTTAATTGACATCCTGGAGGTAAAGTACAGTATTTGAAAGTCAGGCAATGTTTTCTTCTTGTTACACCAGCTAAAAAGGCAGTATTTGGACCAGACTCTGAGCTTGCAGATGCCTCTGCTATAAAACGTTTTTCACTCATTTTAAAAAGCTAAAATTTAAGAAATAGCTTTGAGAATGATGAGAAGAAATAAAATGGGGCTTATACTTAAAATAATTTGGAAGAACTAATATCAGTGTAAAAAGCATAAAAACTATCTGTGATAATGTGGCGCTGTCCATACGCAATGAACAGTTTGCTGTGAAGACACTTGTATGTGTAGATGCTTATCATAATATAATTTTCAGAATTCATCTTAAAACATGTTTTTCATGTTGCTGAATCCTTGTTTTCTGAAGTTGTGGGGTTTTTTTCCCAGTACGTAGCTTGAACTCATTAATAAGTAGCTTGAACTCATTAATAAGTAGTATCAGTTCTTTGCATCTCGCTTTTTGATGGAAGTGTTTCAGTAAGTCATTAATGTGCAGCATGTTGGAAAAATCTCAGGTGGCCATAGTGACTTGGACTATGGAATTACATACCTTAATATCTAGGCTGAAGTACTAACCAACATGTAACACATCAAACGCCCAACTCCTCCCCCATACTCTTGCGTATGATAGAGCTAATTAAAACAGATTAACAACACAGGAATGCTTTCTGACTCATTTTTTGCCCTGAAGTATGAAATATAATTACCCTTAACACTGATTAAATGAGCCTGCCTAGCTACAAGTGTCAGCAAAAAGAGTACCTGCTGCTTTTTCTAAATTATCCGTAGTATTTGATCTTGGGTTTGAGGTTTTGGTTCTGTTTTGTTAACTCCATAAGAGTATCAACATAAGAAAGACATGGAGCTGTTGGAACAAGTCCAGAGGAGGGCCACGAGGATGATCGGGGGACTGGAGCATCCCCCATACGAAGACAGGCTGAGAAAGTTGGGGCTGTTCAGCCTGGAGAAGAGAAGGCTGCATGGAGACCTAATAGCAGCCTTCCAGTATCTGAAGGGGGCCTATAGGGGTGTTGGGGAGGGACTCTTCATTAGGGACTGTAGTGGCAGGACAAGGGGTAACGGGTTAAAACTTAAACAGTGGAGGTTTAGATTGGATATAAGGAATAAATTCTTTCCTGTGAGGGTGGTGAGGCACTGGAATGGGTTGCCCAAGGAAGTTGTGAGTGTTCCATTCCTGGCAGTGTTCAAGGCTAGGTTGGACGAAGCCTTGGGTCTCATGGTTTAGTGTGGGGTGTCCCTGCTTATGGCAGGGGGGTTGGAACTAGATGATCTTAAGGTCCTTTCCATCCCTAACTATTCTATGATTCTATGTTATCAAACAAACTTATGAACTTCATTAAATTTTTGCTGGGGATTTAAAAGTACAAAAGGAGATTTGGTTGACATTAAACTGAGATACTGTAGGAAATGAGTTTGCAGAGGGATGCCTGTTTCAACTAAGCCACCTATTTAGATTTTGTATTTTTATTATAGTACACATATAGGAATAGAGACTTGTGTAGTAATTAATTCCTGTTTGTGGTCAGTAAGATGATGAAATGTCTGGTCTTGAAGTTTCTTTAGGCTTTAAGGGGAATTGTTCATAAAGCTTAGGGAATATGAAAGAGATTCATCTCTTTTTATGTAAATAAGCTACATGCTATATTACCAAGTTAATTCTTACACATTCTTTATCTTTTGTAGAAGAAACTGCTGACTGGGAAAAGGAATTGCAACAAGAGCTTCAGGAGTATGAGGTGGTAACAGAATCAGAAAAGCGTGATGAAAACTGGGATAAAGAAATAGAAGAAATGCTGCAAGAAGAAAATTAAACATTTTCACAAAATCACCACAACACTACGCTTTTTCTGAGGACTGATGTGGATTTCTACTTTCATATTTTGCTTATGAAATATCTTCAAAAGACATAAAAGAATCTAAAATTGTTATAATTCCATATGGGAATGCAAACAGTATTTCTGTTCTTTATGAGCAGTTTCTGAACTACATTCTTCAAAAGAAAAAAAAAAGAGGAGACAGACACACCAGGTTATATGTCATAATTAAAAGCGGTAACATTACATGGAGCAGCAGGTTAGTTTGTAGCCATCTTAGGCGGTCAAGAAGCTCTGCAGTGATTTCTAAACCTAAGAATCTCAAAGTTTTTGTCTGCAGCCTTCAGTTTTGGATGTGAAAATGGATGTTGTAAGTAACTTAGACCTTGATAATAACTCTTTCCTCACCTTTCCACTCTGATCCCTGTATAATCTGTAAATGTGTACTATTTTTCAGGTACTTGTAGCTCGTAACTTTCATGTGTATTTAACTTCCTTAGTGTATGTAGCCAAAGAGTTTATAGAAAACTCTGTTGAATAACTTCTGATATTTTGTTAAACAGAATACTAAATCAGACTCCAAAAGAAGTACTGATTAATTATCAACCAGGTATGATTAACTGGCAAACATTTAAGCATTTAAATAAGAACTAAGTTCTTAACCACTTGAATTAAGCTGTTGTTTCTGTTAAATCATAATATTAAGAGGCTGCCTTTCCCCACAGAGCGATATGGTTTAATGCGTTCTTTCTTCACAAGGTTGTTATGTTTCCATTTAATTTTGCTGTCTGAGTTGAGAACAAATTGTTTCTCTTAAGTGCTGAAACATTTCTGTAAAAAATGCGACTGGTTTGGGCATCTTTATTAAATACTGTAGATATGTATAAAGTTGGCTCATTTGCTTTTAGGAGGGCAGAGTGAGAGACAAACATACTTGAGATTTGGACAGGTTTCAGAAATATACTTTTGTCACCATGTATAAGACATGGAATTTAAATAGAAAAGTTTTCTTTAAAAGACTTTTGATTCTTAGACATCTGGGTGTTTCTTGTAGCTTTACCATTAAGTCAGTATCTTTGTGTATAAAGGAAAATATTATGTTCTATTTCTCATCTATTTCATAAACTTATGTGATAAAATATTCATGCAATTCCAAATATGAAGGAAAAGTGGATAAAATTAAGTAGATAGGAGCCATTAAGCCAAATTGAATTATATAGGTATGTTACATACAGTAAACTCTGTCTTCATGACAAAATTCTACAGGAAACTTTTAGTAAAGAGGGTGAAGTTGTTCAGCCTCAGCTGTAACTATTCAGTCAATACTCATCCCATGGGAAATGAAAAGCACTAAGTATGTTTAACTGCTATTGCTGTAAAAAAAAGGACTATTTAAAATTGACTTTGTTAGTAACTTGGACGGAAAGTCCTCATGTATTTCTCATTATGGAAATGAATTGATTTAAACCTGCATCCATTTGGCTTCTCCAATTAGTTTCTTTATTACCATTCACTTTCTCAATTACAAATTATCTTGAGCACAATTTGTGTTCTTTATAGTGTTTTTCACTTTGGTTAACAGATGCAAGTAATGCTAAATAAGTACTTTAGGAGCTCTTAATATCTGGGATTAATTAAAGGCTGCAAAAGTTGAATCTGTTACACTCAAAAATCAGAGTATTCAAAGCTTAATGTTTACACTTGCCAAATACAACTGCTTACAGATTTAAACTGGAGACGTTAGGATCTGTCTACGTACAGTTTGACACAACATATTCTAAAAAGATGGGTAGTTCTGATCTTATAGTGGCCAGTCTTATCTGGATGACTAAAAGCTCAAAATAATTGCTCCAAATGCCTGCTTCCTTAAAAAAGTCTGATAACTGCTAGTGATTTCAGATACATGACAGGATTATTTGCATGGGGTCTGTATATCGAGCTTTACCTTTCTTTTCATGTGAGCATAGCATATATGGTGATTATAGATGTCAAACTCCATCTCTCATAAATGTTGGCTCCGCCTACATATAAAACCTTTGTTTTCCAAATCTTGTGAAAAGCAGGTATGCAAACAAACAAACAAACAAAAAAACACCATAAACAAAGAAAAAGCAAACAACCCACTGTTTAAATTTGCCTTTAAAAAGACAATAAGGTAGCAAAGCTGAATCCAACTTGAGCTGTGACATTTAAAGTCTTACCAAAATTGTATTAATACTTTCAAATCTGCATATCTGGTTTTAACCTGGAAAGCTAAAGTAAGGTATATGTACTTCTGCAGTTTTCAGGGCTGTCCCATGCCTTCCATTTAGGGTAGTGCTAAGAGTGTCTTGCAGTTTTTACAGTGCATGGTAAGAGGAAAAGTGTCTGCATTCCACTTGTCACATGAGATGAGCTCAGGTAGACCTCTTCATGTTCATGATGAATTTTGTAGGCATTTGTAGCCCAATTGTGTCATAATATTATATCTCATAAGCATGTATGCCGGTGTTTTCTTAAGAACATCATTCCAAGCACTGGGATGGTGCAGCTGCTAAAAATCAATGACAAAGCCAAAGGAAACCAAGAATAGGTGTTAAATAATACCGACCTGTGAAGACTATTTAACTGAAAATGCAGTTGTTTAAAACACTGAAACAAAAAGATTGTTGGCAGGTCTTCTTAGAAGAAGCTAAACTTGCAGATTTTGGAATTAACCCTTGAGAAATAGGGAAAAGATGGCCTAGGAATCATTAGGTTAGCCTGGAACAGGAATAACAACTCTTCTGAAGCACCATCTCCAGTTAATCTGTGCACTGAAGCATCCTCTTTAACTATTTTAGTTTACTAATCCAGTTGATATTAGTTCAGATGTGTATAGAATTTTTTTGATGCACTAATTTGTTTGGAGGAGGAACAAGAAGAAAGATCATAAAACCCTGCAATAAAAGAAAGTGTAGTAAAATGATCCCCTACATTTTGTAGAAGGTGTCCCTGCTCATGGCAGGGGGATGGAACTAGGTAATCTTTAAGGTCCTGTCCAACCCAAACCATTCTATGATTTTTACTTGTTCATTTACAGCTGTCCTCTAAACAAAGTTAACCAAAGCTTTTAATTTCCTGAATTATTTCAGTAATTTTGAGTTTATCACTTCAGTTGGGTCAAAAAGCTGGTTTTTTTCTCCTCACTGTTTGGTTATCTTGGTGTTTGTTTTCTGGGGTTATGCCTGTGGTATTGAAGCAAGAATGTCAATTTTAACCTCATGCATTTGAGGTTTTAAAAGAATATCCCTTTGTACAGGAGTGTATCACCTGACTATGAGATGCATCCTTGAACTGTTGGCCACTCATCTGTTATTGACTTTTACATTGCAATAGGACTTACATAAAAGGGAGCAAAGTGTGCCTGATTACTTACCGGCATGCTGCCAAGCAACAGCAGCCCCACCGGATCCTCAGTCCATGTGCTGCACCTAGAGTCTCGTTGAATGAGTGCCATGCTGAGAACCACACAGATAATGGCCTACCTTTTGATTCAGGCAAGGTTCAGAAGATGTATTGTCTGGCCTGATACTATACAGCACAGTAAGTGCTGAATTACACATCTGTAACAACAACACTACAGCAGTCCAGCCTTAAATCATGTTATTCACTAGTAGACTTTTGTTCCAAACTACTAATTTTCAATGCTTTTTTCTGTTGCTTTAAATGTTAGGGGGTTGAGTTGTTTTGAGGTTTTTTTTCAGATCAGTGTTCAAATTTTTTTAAGTAAAATGGTAAGTAACAGTGAATTAATTTCTTGCTATATTTTTTTGTATTATACTTAATTATTTCAGAAAACAATTCTACAAGAATAGCAGAAGACATGTATGGCTTCATTTTCTTCTCAGTACAGCCCAGTATTGGTTCTCTATATATACACATATGAAGACCATGTACATATATAAATAGAAACCTACATCTATTAGTGTGTCTAAATATATTCAAAAAATCATAACGTTCTTTTCCTTTTCAGCTGTCACTTTTAACTAGAAACCATATTGAGAGGAGGAGCAACCAAAATAATAATCATTACTTTGTCACTATCATTTTTAATGAGACTGTGCCCTGTAGGAATTATCTGGAAGAATGAATCACTTGCTTTATTTCTTAAAAGCCTGGTTTTCATTCTGGCACAGGTTGGGAATGTTTTCCTCTGCTAATTCAGGGATTCATGAAGCTATGACAAATCTCTCCAGATACATTTGGGGAGGTATACTTAATGCAAAACTTACACAGGCAGAAAGGTTATTTTAGCTCTGTGATTCTGACAAAGTAGGGGAAGATAGACGTAAAGTGCGATTTGTTAAGGGTTATATATAAAAGTAGAAAAATAGAAGATTTGATGCATGATTTGATATACAATGCTCTAACGAAAACCCTGTTCAGTGTGAGGTTTTCTACTTGTATACATGCATAATACCTTATTTTGCACTTCTCTTACTTGTTTGTTCTCTTAGCTATGGCTTCCCTATTCAAATGTGAAGGTTTCAGAAGCAGACACAGCTCTTGCTTTTTTGCATTTCCTACCCTTCCCAAGGAGAAATGGGCCAATTTACCTCACAAATAATGGCCAAAAAATAGACTGATTACACCCAGCTTCTTGTCTCACTTCAGAAACATTTTAATGCTGGCCATATGCCCTTTCATGACTTTGATGTCTGCAATTTAAACATCAAACAGTTTTTCTTTTGCTGTATCATCACCACCTTGCATCCTGTATCATGTAACAAGACTTTCAAGCCCATAGTGTGTTGTATGGATAAAACGTGCTGCTGTAAAAGTATTACTGGGGTGGAGAGGAGTCTCCTCAGATATTTAATGTGGATGTGGTGTCAAAGAATTAGCAGGCATGTGAATGAAAGAGCAGAAACCATTGCCTGTGCCAGCCAAAATACTGTTACGTAGGATCTTTCTGGTGGAGGAACATTGTTACCGGACACACTCCAAGTCTCTCTGGCTACAGATGTACTACTCGACTGATGTGTCTGAGCATGTGTGGAAATCTGAATGCCTGTAAATGGTTAGTAAGAGCCCTAAAAATATTTCCTCTGAGCCACCTAGCAATCCCTTCACAGGCTTCTTGCCACTGAGTTATTCCCAGTGGAGATGGTGTGCAACCCAGCTTTGGAGGCTTGACCATCAAGGGATATTGTAAGGAACAGTCTTCATCCCCTTCACCCAAATGCCAGAGAATGATCACTGGCAGATCTAACTCACAGTAGCAAGCACAGCCTCTGGTTTGGGTGTCCTGCCTCCAGTCCTGGCTGGTCTAAACCAGCACACAAGCAGGGTGAGGGTAAGCAGTGCCAGGTTCATTGGAGTCCCAGATTGACTGCTTACCTCCTCACAGTATGCCACAGTTTGCTTCAAACCCTGGTCAATGGCATCTCATCCAAATTCTCTTTCAAAGTACATCTGCACAAATCTGTAACTGGCTATCATTCTTAAACATACAAATGTCCAGTTCCTTTTTTAATCTAGTTCATTACTTCATTGGTGTGGGGTAATTAATATCTTAATGTGGGAAGGGGGAAAATCTTTATCAGTTTTGAATGTGCCACTTTGTAATTCAGCTGAACTTCGTATGACATGGAAAACAAAACAACCCAACTTTCTTTCCATCATGTGCAACACAATACTTTCCTGAACCAAGGAAGTAATTCCAGACTTTTCATTCCTGTCATATTTTAATGATGGCATTTTCCCATACTTCCAGTAATTTCTGACAGCTTTCTCAGAGCCCTTTTACCTTAGCCAGTACATGTTTGCCATATTGTCCACATTGGGCCCCAGGCAGTTTGCCCAGTAGTCATCACTGATCCTGTGAAGTAGAAGAGTGGTGATTTGGGTAAGGGTTTTGGTTTGTTTGTATTTTTCTGTTTCTCTCTGCCTTCATTTTCAGTTGGTCATTTTGTGAAAAGTAACACTGAAAGAATTATGGCTCCTACTCAGTATTAGGGGGGAGCGTTCCAATAACAATTCTGGTAGTCCAGAGTTTCTTGAAAACTCCTGTGAAAGCCGTTATCATATAATTATGAGAAAAGGACAACATTAAATTTGGTGCTGCACTTCAATGGTTTCCTGACTGCACTGCATGTTGTAACAATGCTGTAAGAAAAGAAATACTGTCTTTTGAGTTTCTCAATTGTCTTTGTTTAGAGTTTTAAACATCTTGTTCTAGTTGTCACCCTTCTGATGTGTTTCTAAAAAGATGACAAAGCAATTAATTTTTCACCAAGTTGCCTAGGAGTGCCTGCATCAGTGAAGGCAGTGAAGTAGTTGAGAGGGTTCACAAAGTTAAGACTACTCTTAAGTATGGTAATAACCACATAACTTGGATGTAGTTCATAAAGCTAGGTTACCCTGAAAATGACTGAAGATTCTTACCAAAGGATGCTTATATTCTAAATAGTAATAACTCCCCCCCCCCAATTTTTTTTCTAAGATATTAGTTTCTTGCCTTTCAAAACATAACAGCGCTACTTCTGATGCCCAATAATTAAGTGGCTTCTTGGCAACAGCTATTTGGGTGGAACATTTGCTTGGCTGCTTCCAGTACATAGTCCATGACTGTTCCTCCCTCGCATGAGCAATCTCCAGCAAGGTCATGAACAGGGCACAACTGCAAAGAAGTCCTCAGCCTCCTGTCAGTACATGTATTTACTTGCAGGAGTGGAATATGAATTTTCAGTACTGTTGACATGCACTTTGCTGGCAAGTGCATGTCAACATTTCTGAGAGAAAGTCTGAGAGAATTCTGAGCATTTCTGAGAGAAAACAGTTCACAAAATAACTCAAAAAGACACAGGAAGAAAACCATAAATGCAATCTAAAATACTAAAAGTTGGGATTTTTTTCATTCAGTTTCACATTTCTGGTGTTCAGAGGACAACAGCACAGGGAGCAATAGGTGCACCAAGGATCTGCGACTGCGTTTGGAAGCTAGTGGTACTTCTCTCACTAAGTCTGTATCAGCTACCCTCAAAAACCCCCTAAACTTCTGTAAAAACTGACTTAGTAGGAAGCAGTGTCTTTCTTCATAAAATAATTACAATAAGCCTGTGTCACAGAATCAGCAGAAAACCCCTGCCAGTTCAAGCGTGAAAGTAATTACTATTGGAAATAAATTCTCTAACGTGGTAGTTTTTGATGAAATCCTTGTCCTCCTTGACAGAATGGCCTTGTGCCTGCTTCTACTGCATGATGTGTGTTAACTTCTCTGCACTGTAATTCAGCAAAATAGGCCTTACAGTGAATTTTATTACAGTAAAGGCTTACAGCCATCAAGAACTCCGTGGGTCTTTATTCTGTTTTCTCTCAAAGTAGCTCATACTTGTAATAAATCTTCCTTCTGTTCCAGAAAGTGCCTATCAGGGGGAGGGGAAGGAGAATGCAAGAGTTAATTTATGTTTTTACTACACATATAAATGTTCCAATAATGCTTTCAAGATATTAAAAGCAATCTTAAAGCCGTATTTATGGATTGCATGAGCCATCCTGGGATCAACTGGAGCATATTTGCATGGATCTCTTGATACTCTCAAACAGAAGGGATGTGTGGGCAAAAATCCTAAAGTATCAAAATTCTGCTGGAGAAGAAGAGGGACCCTTTTTTCTTTTCCAAGAATTGTACCAATATTATGCATGTTTGTAAAAGAACAAGTGTTATTCTAAGGGAGAAAACCTCCATCTAAAGATTGGGATAATACCCAAAAATATAAAATTATTTTTCATCTTGAAACTATCAATTGAGTAGATCTGGGAAGCATAGATATAGACTGTAAGGCCAAAACAATTCAAGCAGGTACTGCCTCAAAGAAGCTACTTTACTCAACACAAATAACCACTCCACCTATTCTCTGAAGCAGTAAGTGCTTAAGGAGGTTTAGAGTGGTACTTTTATTCAGTAACTCTATAAAAGAACATCAAGGTTCCCCTTGTATTTTAGAGGTTAAGTTTATTTCCTTGGCAAGTGGGAACATCTGTATTTCCAGGATGTGTGCTTGCATGTACTAATGCGCAGTGCAGCAAGATACACACACACAGAGGAAATCAGTAGTGGGTTCAAAGGATTGCATGCATGCCTCAGCAACTTCATTCTTCCCTCCAGCATGTGATGTCAACCTTTCTTCCACAGAAGCAATCCTTAACCCCACAGCAGCCATTCCACTTGCTGGAGCCTTGTGGAGAGGGGAAGGCCTGCCTGAGGTTTGGGTTGCAGCAGCACATGGTTATATTCACCAGAAGGGCTTCTGCCTCACTCCAGGTGGTTCCCCAGTCTGTGCTGGCCTAAGGAATCACACAATCATCAAATCCCTGGTTGGAAAGGATGTCACAGACATCATCTGGTCCAGCCTTTCTAGCAAAGCATGACCTAGAGTAGATATTGCAGCATCTTGTTTAGCCAGATCTTACAAGTGCCCAATGCTGGAGAATCCACCACTTCCCTGTGGAGATTATTCCAATGGCTGATAGATCTGTGAAAAGTTTTCCTTTTGTATCCAAATGGAATCTCTCCATGAGTAATTTGTGCCCATTACTCCTTGCCTTCAGTATATGACCCCTTGTAAAAAGGGAGTCTCCATCTTCTTTAAATACTGGAACATGGTGATACAGTTTTCCCCAAGCCTTCTTTTCTCAAGGCTAAACAAACCCAGCTCTCTCAGCCTTTCCTCATAAGCCAGGCTTCTCAGCCCTTTGATCATCTTTGTGACCTTTCTCTGGATCCTCTCCACATCATTTTTGTATGGTGGGGATGAAAACAGAACACAGTACTCCAGGTGTGGCCTGACAAACGCTCTGTCCACAGTTCCAGCCTCGGCAACGCCTGCACAAAGCAATTCCTGGCTAAACCTCTCTTCCCGGTCCAATTTTCCCTCAGGAGCAGCATCCCCGCGGCCGCCGCCTCACCCACAGGTGGCCCGCGGACCCACCCCACACCCGGCTCCCCGTCACGGCGGCGCTCCTGAGCTGTCCGCGTCTCCCTAAACCACGACAAAGGCATCAGTGGCCACGATGAAGGCAGAACGGACAAAACGTCCCCCGGTGACCGGCCGCTGACACCACCGCATGCCCGCAGCACCGCCCCTCGGCCCGCGCCGACGGGACTCCACCTCCCGGCGCCCCCCGCGGCGGACCAGACTACAACTCCCGGCATGCCCTAGGAACGGGGCAGTCGCGCGGTGCACGCCGGAAAGCGCAGTCCGTTTCTCCCGCAGGACCCCCGCGTGCTCCCGCCGGCTCCCGGGGGAGCAGTGGGCAGGGAGGGCGGTGACCTCTCACGTGAGGCGGGGAACCGCGCGGCGATTGGCTGCCGTGGGGAGAAGGGGCGGGCAGGGAGGGAGAGCTTCCGGTGTGCCTCGGCTCTCGGCAGCTTGTTTGGATGCTGCCGTCACATCATGGCGACGCGCGGAGCGGAGGCAGCGCGCGGAGGAGGCAGCAGCAGCGGTGGCAGCGGCAGCAGTGCGCAGGGACGCAGCCGGCGCCAGAGCCACAGCGGAGAGGAGGAGGCGAGGGTGGCAGTGGCGGTAGCGGTAGCAGCGAGCGGCGGCCCGGAGGTGAGGCAGCGCGCAGCCAGGCATGGTGGGAGGGCGCTACCGCTCCCCACCCGGCGGCTTGTGGTGCGTCGCTCCCCGCCTCCTCCGTCCCCACGCGGCCTCGGCGCCCTGCAAGCTTTTGGGGCTGAGGCAGGCCGTGCCCCCGCCGCTGCCATGGCTTTCGGGGGCCTGGCACAGGGCGGGCCAAACTCCTCACCGCTTCCCACGGGACTGGACCAGCGTCGCTGCAGTCGCGCGTGTGTGTCTGAGGGTCGGCATTCTCTTGAGGAGCCGCGATCGCATTTCCCCGGGCGGGGGGTGGCTCCAGCCGCTCTCCATGTTCCCCTCCCGGGGGTCGAGGGGCGGTCCCTGCCTCGAGCGCGCGGCAGGCCTTTGGCGGGGCAGGAGGGGGAGGGCGGCACGTGGCGGGGCCCGGTTGGGGGGGGGGGGGAAGCGACCCCCTGGGCC